>JAGVSP010002635.1:0-64849 GCA_022494985.1 Micrasema minimum
CAAGGGCCCCTCCTGGAAAAACCCCCCTTACCCCCAATAAAGTCCACGTCCCAAAACTCAGGGAAAACTCCAAAAAAATTTGTAAACAGGGGCCCCAGACCCCGAAACCGAGAAACCCAATTTGTGGCCCCAAACGGCCCAAATGCAGACTTCGATTTTTGGAGAATATTCTTAGAAAAATTTTTGGTGTGGGGTGTTTTGACTTGAAAGGAAAAAAAAAGGAGGGGAAGCAACGACACAGAAACCCCTTAGTCCGGCAAAGGCTTTGGGCTGGCTACCATAACTACTTTGCCCCCAAACCCTTTAACCAGCTTGCTTTTTTTTACATTTTTTAACGATTTAAAAAAACAAGATGCATCAGCTTAATCAAAAAGAAGTACCTAATTACGAATATAGAAGTAAATGAAACGATAAATTATTTTTTTTCCATCGTAAAATCGAATTAAATACGGACGAATACAAGGAGGCAAAACATAAATGTACAAATATGACATGAATTGACTAATAAAGACGCAGTAGGTTTCTCTTTCCACTCAAAGCACTACGCCAGCACTTTCTGCCTGATTGTCCGTTAAATTATAACATATCACGTAGTTTGTAGTTCCAAACATAAAACGTGATATATTTATTATATCGATGGAAAATAAAAACGAGAGTTAAGTAGGAGAATCGGTCTTGAAATGCGTAACGCACAGAGTAGAATAACATGCGTAGGATCCTAACAATGTTATTCAAAATTGAGTCGTTAAAATGAGGTTTCACTTCACGTATAACGGTCGGTTATATAAACATTCGTTAGTATCGTTCGATATACTAGTCGGGTAACATTCGGTACAAAACGTATGAAATATTACCTGTTTAGTAAACATATGTTTATAAAACATCCCCACCTGACAACATCCTGGACGTTGCAAGTTGCAACCCTTATGTATGGTAGTGAAGCGTGGTGTAGGAAAAAAAAGGATGAAAGTAGACTGAATGCTGTTGAAATGCGATCTCTCAGGCGAATGTGTGGGTAAGACTATGTATGATAGGTTGTACAAATGTCGAAATTAGAGCAGAGCGCAAGGCTGAGATAAGCATTATCGACAAAATTAAGAAAGGGCTTTTACGATGGTTTGGTCATGTGGAGCGAATGAGTGATGAAAGAACGGCTAAAAAGAAGTTTTAAATGCAAGTGTGCCTGGGGTGTAGAAGCCGCGAAGGAAGGCCGAGAAAGACATGGCATGACCAAGTACGTCAAGTACTTGAAAGTGGACATGTGAAAAGTCGAAATAACCGGCGTATGTGCATGAGAAGATGTATTAATGTAGAGGAAGAAAAGGAAGTCTGTCAGGACAGAGTGGTATGGCGTTTATATCCTCTCCTGCCTACCCCTACGGGGAAATGGCGTGATGGTTAGTTAGTTAGTTAATCCTGTCCCTCAGAGTTTTCCCGACGATACATCTTAGAATTTTCATCTCCCTCTCTGCATGGATTTGTTTTAATTCCATATGTCATTATGGGGCGAACACAGGTTTTGTAAATTTTCACCTTACTATTTGTTCTCATGTATAAATTTTTCCAGATGTCAAATTTCAGACGTCCCGAGATAGTTGCGACTCTATTTATTTGACCTCTTATCTCATTCTGGAGATCTTGGTAACTGAACCAAGATGAGTTAGCGACCTTAAAGTTTAGTAGTATATCTAATTTATAATCCGATCACTTTCGCAGATTATACGTTTTCATGGCTGGCATTATCAGCAATAAATAAAAAGTGAAAGTTCACGCCAAGTATTTGATGTCAATATACTATCTTGCATCTGTCAACATTGTTTTGACCCCATACTGAACCTAAGATATTTTATTGTCCTAAATAAACGATTGTCTTTTACGGTACTCACTTCAAGCAACTTCAGCATTCCAATGAAATCTTGAAAAATTATTAAAAAGAATATCAACCGCCATCTTGGATTTCAAAATAAAATGTAAACTCGAAATCAGGACCCCCTAATAACCCTGAAAAATGATACCCATGTTAATATTATTAAAAAATAATGCATCGGCCGTCTTGGATTATAAAAGGTAACAAAAAATCCGAAATCAGAACCTTAAGAAAAAAAAAAATAAAAATTGTTTTACTAACATCAAATTCAATATTCTGACTAGAGGATTCTGGATTTGATTCCTAATAAGATTGAAACTGTTTTAATTTATTAATAATACTGCTTTTTTAAAGATGCTTTGCATTTTTAAAGTTAGATTGAATACATAAAAAGAATCAAGGCGTCTCCAACGTCTTTCTGCTTGTTCTTTTAATCAAACGCGAGAAAAATCGATAATTATTATAATCTATCTGATATTAAATTAATTAGTCTGGTATTTTGTGTTGTTAAATGCCTCAAGATTGAAATCAAAACGCAACCAAATTTTCCCTTTATCAACACGATACGTTCAATTTACAACGCTTGATATATTCCATTCAATAATAACTCTCATTTTCCACCTATCACATGCGTTCATTTAGTATTTAAGTTACCGTACACCATAGCGTTTCTCGTTTAAATTTTATAATAATAATATCAAATAATTCTACAATACAACAGCTAGTCTCATAAAAGCTTTACCGTAGATTAAGTAAAATATCACAAATTCTTATTAAAATACCGTTTTTTAATTTGTTTTATTTATGGATACTATTAACTTGACTAAAAAGTTTATATTTGATACCAATTTGCAAAAATTAAAAAAAAAAAAAATCCACTTCATACTGAATTTTCTTGAAAATATGGGTAAAATAAAAAAAAAAATTCTACAAAATCGATCCGAAATATGATGTTGATTCACTGGGTACACATTTTTTTAGTAATATTAACTAACTAACTAACTAACTAACCATCACGCCATTTCCCCGAAGGGGTAGGCAGAGAGGATAGAACGCCACTCCACTCTGTTCTGGCATACTTTTCTTGCTTCCTCCACATTCATACATCTTCTCATGCACGCACGTCGATTATTCCGACTTCTTACATGCCCACTTTCAAGCACTTGTTTAACTTGATCATGCCATGTCCCTTCTCGGCCTTCCTCGACTTCCCCAGTAATATTATATTTATTTATTTTCAATATATTTAAAAAACTTAATTTTATGTACTTTAAAAACCTAATGGTTATCGTAGGTATTTATTTTTATTTGAAAATCGTGTATTTCAATAGATTTAGAACACGTAAGAACATAGACAAAAATAAAAAAATAGCCATCTTTGCCACTGCATTGGCATTGTATGCAGGTGAATTTTAATTAATTTTTATATGCGGTAATGTTGCCTAACGTAGAATACATAATGAAATTACTTTCCTATGTAAATATGCAGCTGTTACTGCTACATAGAAACTGTTTTAATATTTTATACAAAATATGAATAATAAACATAATATTAAATTAACTTAGAAAATTATGACATAAAGTTTGTTTATTTACGGCGTAGTCACTCAGTTATTTGAAATGATTCATTTACCTTTGTCTAATAAACGTAACAGCCTTGAAGTACTCGTTAAATAACTTAATTATTTCTTTTTTAATCGTATGAGTATAATCGCCCAATAAATATTATAAAATATTTATCAAATTATTTAAATCTTAGGCTGAAAGTCATAACTCATGATATGAGTCTCGGACAAGTTCAAAATTTATTCTACAAATTCTAAAAAATGTAACGTTCTAAAAATGTATACGGGTAAAACAAATTCAGGTCCTAGCTTATATATTTTTTTTGGCAAGACACTTTTTATATTAGTTTTCGTAATAAAAAAAAAAAAAATATATTTTTACCGGAAATCGCAGCCAAAAGCCACTTTTGCCAGCCTTAGTCAGCCTTTATACTTGCCATACGATCACTTAAAAGCTTAATTTGTTGATTGATTCGGCATTCACTTCGTAACACTTCGTAATGAATTATGATTAAACAAAACGAACTATTGGACCAATAGTAACACATTCATAACGTCGTTTTATTTAATCATAATTTTACTTAAAGCAAAAAAGCTTGTTAATTTGGTCTGGGCAATGATATTATCTGATGGACGAATTTTTATGTGCGGCGAATTGTCACGTCTGCGTTGTATGTTAATATGTTTGTATATTATTATACATTGTATAACTGAGTAGGAGTGGGTGTACATTGTATATGGTGTATTGTGTGATTCCGCGCAGAAGCCTCTGGGCAGTGGCTGGTGACCGGTGCAGTGGCCTAGAATGTAAATATTGCTGTTAAGTCTTTAGCGTTTACCACAATCACTTTTCATTTCTACCAGGAACTAGCTTGAGCTGCACATTATACACAAATACTTATACTAATACGTTTGTGCAAAGGAAGAAATATGTGTCTCTAGCGACGCCGACGTATTTGCTCTTAATAGTAGTGATTATCAGTGCCTACGTACGACCATGTGAAAGTCAAATCTAACTGTTTGAATATTTAAAATGATTAAATATTATAATAAGTATCATTATCATTGTGATAGGTAATATAATTACCTGGAGTACCTAGCACAGATTTGCCTGCCTTGATTTTGTGTATTTTTAGTATAAAATCAATTCTAGGACCTTAGTTAGGTAATTAACTAACTAACTAACGATGACGCCATTTCCCCGTAGGGGTAGGCAGAGAGGATAGGACGCCATACCACTCTGTCCTGACAGACTTCCTTTGCTTCCTCTACATTCATACATCTTCTCATGCACATACGCCGATTATTCCGACATTTCACATGTCCTCTTTCAAGGTCTTGGTCATGCCTTGTCTTTCTCGGCCTTCCGCGGCTTCTACGTCCAGGCGCACTTGCATTTAAACTTCTTTGAGCCGTTCTTTCATCACTCACTCGCTCCACATGGTCAAACCATCGTAAAAAAAGCCCTTTGTTAATTTTGTCGATAATGCTTGTCTCAGCCTTGCACTCTGCTCTAATTTCTTCATCCTTCGTTTTTCCAACACCACGCTTCACTACCCATACATAAGAGTTGGTACCAGAACTCCGCTGTGTACTGACAATTTTGCTTCTTTCGATAAGTTCTTATTTGCCACTATCGATTTCAAGGCACCATTAACTCTGTTTCCGGCACTAACCCTTCTCTCAATGTCCTTTTCCACATTTCCGTCTCTTGTAACTATACTTCCCAAATATACAAATTTTTCAACCTGCTTCAATCTGTCTCCATTTACTATAATATTACGTAAATTAGTTAGGTAAATAATGAAATTTAAAATCAAAATTGTTACGATATAGATATTTGTTTTTTCCACCTCTAAAAGATGCATTTACCTTTAAAATTTGCTGAATTTAAGACATTCAAGTACCTATGTCTGCCGATAATAATTCTCTATTGAATCGATCGCAAAACAGCTTCCTAGGAAGATTAAATATTTCATTAAGTAGGTACAGAATAAAAAAATTAAATACACTTAGTTTTCTTTTACTTTCAATTCAAACAGCCTTCGTGAGGTAACATCCCTATTCTAGCGTCGACTCTTACAATGATGACCAGTAAATAGCAATTGATACGGAAACAAATCAAATAAAAAAGTAATTGAAAGTGGAACTTTTAAGGCTTCTATATTAAGCCCTGGTTAGGTGCCATGATTCGCAGCCATGCTATTCGGGCACGTTAAGGTTTTGCTTGTATTTTCCCAGTTTTCTCCAGTGTATAGTCCATTTCGTTACGTAAATTCACAGAACAGCCTTCGTGAGGTATCGCCTTCGCTCGACTCTCGCGTGACGGCTAAGAACGAGTATTAGCAAAAGAAAATACTCGCCACGGGTAGTAGGTTAGGTACCTACCGCCGACTTCTTTATTAAAAATATACAATATTTATACGGTGACCGGAAACTAGAAGTAATGTTCTTCCTAGAATTACTAATAATAACACTTTTCTACCTTTAAGTATCTACATAACATGAGTGAGTTCCTATTTTTGTTTTAAATACATCTTTGCAATTTTATGGTAGGTATTTGCATACATGCCTGTATTTCAATTTGTAAATACTATTTTCTTTTTGTTATTTCAACGCCCGGAACTGAAGCGTAAGACTGATCTGCCTTCATTATTATTATTATTATTATTTTTGACTAAATTATTAAGCGCCATTTTTTGTGAGAAATCACCTCAAGGGCGCTGTACATTCTATATTCTTAATTAATTCCATTCCCAATTTATGAATAAAGGATTCGAGACAACGATTATTTAAGAAACGATATAAAAATGAAGTACTGAACTACAAATCGCCTTGCAGCTAACAAAGCGGTTGGAACTCACTTCGCCCACGTACAAATTCAAATTAAAACAATTTAACTAAAAACGCGATACACGTGAGCCCATACTAATTCTAACGTGATAAGCAGATAGAGTCTGGAATCCATGTCGTCCCCTGCAGCTACAGATCGTAATGGAACAATTGAAAAGCCAGCATCCAACTGATATCAGTGATTGGGGTTAGTGATATTTGCGAAAAAGTTTAGAAGTCTAAAAAATTAGGGACAGGGATTACAATACACATATATATTACATCGAAACTATTTACTAAAGATGGCTTTGAATTTACCGATAGAGAGAGTAATGACTGATCTGGCTATCATCTAATAAACGATGGCCGTAAAGCCATATACAAGTTTAAAACTTAATAAGGTATGTATAATGCTATTTATCTATCGCAACCGTTGTCATGAAACTTCAATAACAAGATGCAAGGTGTGACTTACATTATAAAACAATGAAATTTGGATTTGACAGTTTTGTTAAAAATATTTCAAATAATAATTTCAAAAACTCTTTTGACGTGACTTTTCTTATTATCTTATTTATTTATTTTATTGTTTTACGCCCATAGGGCTTTTACATAGACATTTTTAAATGATAACACAGTAGATAGCTATTCATTACCGCCAGAGATGGCATCCAGACACTATTCCCTAAAATGCTATATTTGTGTTAAAAACATCAATATTGTTAGTATAATTGTTTAGCCAGTTGCGTGCATTCTCGTATCGGTGAGTTAACACTGTAATTGGTCAATGAATTGGCTATTACAGTAAAATAATGCATTACTACGGGTAACACGACCCAGGGCACTCGTACACTAATTAAATTGGTTAGTTGACAACAAATCAAACATGGAATGCCGTGATTGCTTTTTTTGAGCATGTGGTGTTAAACATAGCTATAAAAGCTATGCTACAAGCATAACTTATTACTCGCATTAAATATAAGGTTTCAGATCCATTTATGATTGTTATTCTCAAATAGCCCGCTTTATTTTGTGGCACCGTGTGTCTCATTTCTCTCGACAGACAAACTGCTCTCAGTGGCTGGCTAGATATAGACAAATAACTGCCTACTCCTTCGGCAATCTCTACAGAGATGTAGCTTTCTTCCTTGCCAATGTCAACCACTTGCTAACAGGTTACTAAATTATTCATTTTCTCCGCTGGTATTACAGGAAAATTGATGCCAATTAACGAATTAATTAACAGGTAGGTACCATTTGATAAGCTTTTCATACGTTTTTGAAATTTTATTTTATTAATAATTTTTAAGTACCTACCTTTTTAAATTTAGAAAGTTATTTAATTTTAATTAATCAGATTTTTCTCCGGTCATGTTTTGATACAATTCCGTGTTTTATTTTATGGGATGAATTTTTACTTCTCGATAAAGAAACACGTAGTTGTTCTGAAACCGGTCAAGAAAAATTCTATTAAAAACGCTAGTTATGAACAAAAATTATTTATTAAATTAATTGCCTGTTTTGCTTTTACTTATAAGAAAAATTTCCAAAACGTAGCTAGGTAAATCGATGTGATAAATTTTGAAGCTTATGGATTCTTCAACCAAATATTTTTATTCTGAGTATAATAATAATAGGCTTATGTAGCGCCATTTAAAATTACAGTTAAAAATATTTAAATCCAAGCTCCTAGTATTAAACTGTTTTACTTGTAACGAGAGCTATATTATGCAAAAATATTTTTTTCAGGCCATAGAAATCGTATATAAGTTTTTATTTTTGCTTTAAGTTGCCTTCGGTTCCTGATTAGACTAAAAAAACTTTTTTTTTCTAATGACAGTGCACTTAATCACCTATCTCACTAAACTTAGATGTAATAGACTAATCAGCATTTATATTTCAAGAGCAAAAACTTTGATTAAAGAGGTATGCATTTACGGTATTTTGCGAAAAGTTCTCACAAGCATAGCTAACCAAATATTTTAACCAGAATTTATTGTCGATGGCAACACAACAGTTTGGTATGAAAATCCGTCACAGGCGTCATAATAAATCATACAGAAAAGTGAATTCTTTCATATTATCACGCTAGAAACATGGGATAATGCGAATCGTACTTAAAGTTATAACCGAAGCTAAATTCAATGACACGAAAGAACTTTCGCTTACATTCCATATAACGAGACCTAAGTACACTCTGTAAAAGTATAGCATCCTGTTTTAAAAAAATTTAACAAATTTAATAAATTACTGAAATCTGTTAATAATCTTACCGAAATACGTAGAATTCCTAGTAACTAACTAACTAACTTACCATCACGCCATTTCCCCGAAGGGGTAGGCAGAGAGGATAGAACGCCACACCACTCTGTCCTGGCATACTTCTCTTACTTCCTCCGCATTCATCATCATCTTCTCATGCACGCACGTCGATTATTCCGACTTCTTACATGCCCACTTGTTTTACTTGATCATGCCATGTCTTTCTCGGCCTTCCTCGACTTCTACATCCAGGCACAGTCGCATCATATATTTTTTTAGCCGTTCTTTCATCATCCATTCGCTCTACATGACCGAACCAACGTAAAAGACCTTTCTTAATTTTGTCGATAATGCTTATCTCAGCCTTGCATTCTGCTCTAATTTCAACATTATCATGCATAGTTTTACCAAACATTCGCCTGAGAGATCGCATTTCAACTGCATTCAATCTACTTTAATCCTCTTTTTTCCAACTCCATGCTTCGCTTCCAAACAATTCCTAGTAATTTTTAATATCGCTTATTCCACAACATTTTTGGGTCGTGTTCAAATACTTGTACACAAATCTGGATTTATCCCAAGACGGGAGTAAGTATATATGTATTTTTTATATTCCTACAGAGATGAGGTAGAATTTTTTCAAATTCAGGAATATGGATATTCCAATGACAGGTCATAAGCCCTGTAAACGCTCGAATATCCATATTCCTGAATTTGAAAAAAATTCTACCTCATCTCTGTAGGGATATAAAAATAAAATAAATCACTTTTTCCGTCGACCGTCCACTTTTCTTACGTTACTCGCGACGTTACATTACAGAGCTTCACAAGTATAACGCTTTCAGTTTCATTTAAGTACTTTACAACTATACATACACCTGTGGCTCCGAGCTACTTTTGTTTTATTATTACGAAAATAATTACAGATCGAGATCGTGTTCGGTCTCGTGAATGAATACCAAATTCACTTTCTACCTAGGCACTGAGTTACGTGTATTCAATTCATGGTATCAGAACGTACTCTCTTTACCAGCCAAATTGGATCACGGCTTTGTCATATTTTTATTGAAGAAATTCAAAGTTAATTAAATAAAAAAATTAAGTGTTAACCGTGATTTTATTATTAAGGCTTTTTGCTGCTTCTTGCTGATAGCGAAGAAGAGCTGCAGTCCTTGGTCACAAAGGTTTTTGATGTATGAAAGCAGAGTGATTTGATAATGAATGTGGAAAAGTCAAATGTGATGGTTTTTGAAAGAAATGTGAATATGACCGTATGTAATATTATAGTAAATGGAGACAGATTAAAGCAGGCTGAAGAATTTGTATATTTGGGAAATATGTTTACAAGAGACGGAAATGTGAATAAGGACATTGAGAGAAGGGTTAGTGCCGGAAAAAGAGTTGATGGTGCCTTGAAATCGATAGTGGCAAATAAGAACTTATCGAAAGAAGCAAAATTGGCAGTACACAACGGAGCTCTGGTACCAACCATTATATGGTAGTGAAGCGTAGTGTTGGAAAAAGAAGGATGAAAGTAGACTGAATGCTGTTAAAATGCGATCTCTCAGGTGAATGTGCGGTAAGATTATGTATGATAGGTGTACAAATGTCGAAATTAGAGCAGAGTGCAAGGCTGAGATAAGCATTATCGACAAAATTAAGAAAGGGCTTTTACGAAGGTTTGGTCATGTGGAGCGAATGAGTGATGAAAGAACGGCTAAAAGAAGTTTAAATGCAAGTGTGTCTGGATGTAGAAGCCGAGGAAGGCCGAGAAAGACATGGCATGACCAAGTACGACAGGTACTTGAAAGTGGACATAAAGTCGGAATAATCGGTGGATGTGAGGACAGAGTGGTATGGCGTTCTGTCCTCTCCGTCTACCCCTACGGGTAAATGGTGTGATGGTTGGTTAGTTAGTATTTTATGTAGACACCGACCGGTTTCTAAACAACTCTGGGCTTTTTTTATCTTCATCGGTTTCTGATGGGATAAATAATCGCGGAGTTCTTAAAAAAGCGGTCCGGTTCAAGGATCGATCATTGTATCAAACATAAGATAAAAATAAAGTTTTATATTGAAATTATTAAAATGCTGTACGACTAATGTAATATTAAATATTTCTCAAAGAAGTTCCACTCGAATCGCAGAGACGGGGAATTAGATGAAATGGGGTATTTATTGGACCGCGGCGATTTTGATAACCGTATGATTATTTATTAGTTTAATATTAAATACCAGCCTTTTTTCAATGGAATTTTTTATATATTTTTATTATTATATTTATTTAGTACTATATAATTTACATATACGAATATTTTTTACATTGCACCTAATCGTTTCCTAACTATTCTTATCCTAACATTATACATTTTTTTAACTTAGCTAAAATATTATACGATAATATTTTTCACATTTAACCCTAAATAAATTTACATTTTGTTCATTTCTAATATCATCCGGAATCTCCTTTAACATTTTAATTCCCTTATACAATCAGACAATTCTGTCACATAGTTTTTCTTTTCTTTTCTAATATTATATTTTTTGAACCTCTTGTTGCATGTTTATGAAAAAAGTCATTGTTTTTTTATTTGTTAAGCAAATATCTTGGAATTAATTATGCCGAGTATTGCCTTCATGTAATAAGTAATCAATAAACGCTGCACTTGTTGGCCCTACGAATGTAGTACCCGATGCACTATCGGATGCGGATAACAGAAAGTAAGCAGGGAAATAATTACAAAAAAACTAAGATAAAATCTTATCATCTGAGTTTTGTTTTACAATGTATGTAAAATACAATAAGTTAATTGATAACAATAATGGCCTCTCCACGCACTGTTAAAATCGTGATTGACCAGTTAATTAATTTGATTAAAAATAATAAAGTTTTCACTAAGATGAATGATTGTTTTTATGTTTGGTAATAATGTTTTGTAGATAATCTTCTCTGACATTGTTTTTTTAATTTCATAAGCTTTTTTAGTTATCTGTACGTAAATATACACAGATCGATGAAAGGTTTTAAATCTTATAACGCTCTTTTCTCCCCTAGTAAAACTAGCAACTACAATGCGATACAGTTGTTTCAAACGTTCATTCATTTGTCCCATAAAACGTCCATCTACTAAATGGAACCTAATAATATAGGTTCCGGGTTCCAAACTGCATATAAGCTAATCGATCGGCCGCCAAGTTTCATGCTTCTTCTTATGTCAAGTCCACGTTCAATATGGCTTATTATTTCATCTAAAGCTTACTGATCTTAGCATTATCATAGTCCATTCCGTCAATTAATTTCGTTTATTAATATCATCAATCATTGTAATTTTCTTCGCTCATCTAACAAATCCCATTAAAAAAGATTTCCTTAAAATATTATTAATAAATCGTATTCAATAGCATTTGTCCTCGTAGCATAGTGGCTAACGTGCATGAGGTTGCGGGTTCGATTCCCGTAGAGGGTCAACATGAAACATTTATTAACATGTGATTTTCATGTGTGATACTCTGGACTGGTACTGAAGCGTAAGACCAATCATCCTATCTTTATATAATAAAAATGATCAAGATACACTGCACTTGGTGTACCGATGCAGTGCCCTTCGCACCATTAGGTGCGGATAAGGGAAAGTATTAGTATTAGATTTTTATATGTGTTTTCTGTCCTAATTCTTTGTAAATCAATGCAGTGCCCTATGCACCATTGAAAGTTGTATTTTCTATTTTACTTCTATTACTAATATTTTGGTTAAAAAAGGTAATTAAAAAAATTAGAAAAATTAAATAAATAGAAAATTAAATTTTAAAAAACTTACATTGACTCGACTATACTGTAAATTTAAACGTATGTGACTGCTATACTAGATGTTTATTTTTACGAGTTTCGCAGTGGTACATACTCGTACATATGTACAAGCAATATAGCCGGTAAAGTAACACACATTTCGCTTTTCGTTAATGCGATGCTACGGACTGTTACAGTTTTACGTAACAATATTCCATAATATAACCTTCTTCGTTACGGAACTTCCCCACTCTGCTTTATGAATAATACAGCGATTAAGTAGGCACTCCACCGCGCGCTGGTGTAAACACGAAATATGTTATGATAATTCGGTGCCAGCACTATCCGGGTGTTGTAAGTTACCAAGTACAGAGAATTCTTTCATTGTAAAATATAAATTCTACGATTTTTTTTCTAGGTTAATGCTAATAAATAAATTACAGTTTCTTTTCAAATATAAAATTCCGCATTTTTTGTGTCAAATTAACGAATATTTTAAATTTCTTAATTTTCTGTGAAAAATAAAAAAAAACAAATTCTAAAGAACTAACCATCAAGCTATTTCCCCGTAGGGGTAGGCAGAGAGGATAGAACGCCATACCATTCTGTCCCGACAGACTTCCTTTGCTTCCTCTACATTCATACATCTTCTCATGCACGCACGTCGATTATTCCGACATTCCCACTTTCAAGTACTCGTTTTACTTGATCATGCCATGACTTTCTCGGCCTTCCGCGGCTTCTACATCCAGGCACAATTGCATTTAAACTTCTTTTAGCCGTTCTTTCATCACTCATTCGCTCCACATGACTAAACCATCGTAAAAGCCCTTCTCAACCCAGCCAATGACAGGTCATAAGCCCTGTAAACGCCTAGATAACCCACATTCGTTACCAGAGTTTCTCTGTTTCTGTTGGGATATCAATAATATCAAATAATAAACAAATTATAAAATACACTGAATTTTTCAGGTTACGCAAGAAATAAGGTCCTAAGAATTTTTATAAGTTTTTATAATTTTATTATAATCTATCTACAGTTCGCTCACGACCGCAACATGCTGAGATGGAACCCCCTTTTTTTTTTGGGAAATTTTTTTTTTCCCTTTTTTTTGCCAAAAGGGGTTTTTTTTAAAAATTCCCCTTTTAATTTTTTAAAAAAAAAAAATTTTTTTTTTAAAACCGGGGCCCCCCTTTAAAAAAAAATTTTTTAAAAGGTTTAAAAAAAAAAAATTTAAAAAAGGGGTTTAAAACCCAAAATTTTCCCCCCCCAAAAAAAATTTTAAAAAAACCCCCCCGGAAAAATTTTTTAAATTTTTATTTTTTAAAAAAAATTAAAAATTTTTAAAAAAAAAAAAACCCCCTTTTTTTTAAAAAAATTTTTTAAAAATTTTTTAAAATTTTTTTAATTTTAAATTTTAATTTTCCCCTTTTTTCCCCAAAATTTTTTTTTAAATTTTTGGGTCCCTTTTTTTTTTTTCCCAAAAAAACCCTTTTCCCAAATTTTTTTTTAAAAAAATTTTTTTTTTTTTTTTTTTTAAAAAAATTTGGTTTTTTTTTAAAAATAAAAAATTTTTTTCCTTTTTTGTTTTTTTTTTTTTTTTTAACCCCCCAAAAAAAAAAAAGGTTTTTTTTAAAAAAAAAATTAACCCAAAAAAAAAAATAAGGTTTTTTCCCCTTTTTGTTTCCCCAAAAAAAAATTTTAAAAAAATTTCCTTCCCCCTTTTTTTAAAAAAAATTTTTTAAAAAAAAGGGAAAAAAATGGGTTTTTTTTTTGGAAAAATTTTTTTTTTTTTTTTTTTTTTGGGGGGGTTTTTTTTCCTTTTTTTAAAAAAAAATTTAAGGAAAAAAAACCCCCCCCCTTAAAAATGGGGGGGTTTTTAAAATTTTTTCCCCCGGGCCCCGGGGGAAAAAATATTAAAATTTTTCCCTTTTTTTGGGGGGGGGGGGGTTTTTTTTTTTCCCCCCCCCCTTTTTTTTTTTTAAATCCAAACCCCCAAAAAATTTTTTCCCAAAAAAAAGGGAAATTTTTAAAAACCCCGGGGGAAAAATTTTTTAAATTTTTTTCCCCCCCTTTTTTTTTTCTTAAAAAAAAAAAGGGAAAAAAAAAAAATTTTTTTAAAAAAAAAAACCTTTAAAATTTTTAAAAAAAAAAAAAATTTTTTTTCCCCCCCCGGGGAAAACCCAAAAAAATTTTTTTAAAAAAAAAATTTGGGGAAAAAAAAAAAAAAAAAAAAATTTTTAAAATTTTTAAAAAAATGGTTTTTTTGGGGTTGGGCCCTTTGGGGGGAAAAAAAAAAATTTTAAAAATTGGTTTTTGAAAAAAATTTTTTTTAAAAAAAGGGGGCCCCTTAAAAGGAAAATTTTTTTAAAAAACCAAAAGGGGAAAAAATTTAAAAAAAAAAACCCTTTTAAAAAAAAAAATTTAAATTTTTAAAAAAAAAAAAAAAAAATTTTAAAAAATTTTCCGCCCCCGAATTTTTTTAGAATTTTCCAAAATTTAAAAAAATTTTAAAAAAACCAAAAAACCCAAAATTTTTTTTTAAAAATTTGGGTTTTTTAAAAAAACAAAAAAAAATACCCTTGAAAAAAAAACCCCCCCCTTTTTTTTTAAAAAACCCGGGGAAAAAAACCCCCGGGAAAAAATTTTTTTTGTTTTTTTTTAATTTTTTTTTTTTTTAAAAAAAAAAACCCCTTTTTTTTTTTTAAAAATTTTTTTGGGGAAAAAAAAAAAAATTTTTAAAAAAAAAATTTTTTTTTTTTTGTTAAAAAAAAAATTTTTTTTCTTTTTCCCTTTAAAAAAAAAAAATTTAAAAAAAAAAATTTTGTAAAAGGGGGGAAAATAAAATTTTACCACCCCCAAATTTTTTTTTTTCCCCAAAAAAAAAAAAAACTTAAAAAACCCCCCAAAAATTTAAAAATTTTTTTTTTTTTTTAAAAAATTTTTGGTTTTTTTTTTGGAAAAATTTTTTAAAAAATTTTTGGGGTTTTTTTAAAAAAAATTTTTTTTTAAAAAAAAAAAAAACCCCCCAAAAACCCAAAAAAAAAAACCCAAAATTTAATTTAAAACCCCCTTTGGGGGGTTTTTTAAAAAAAAAAATTTATTTTCCCCTTTTTTTTTTAAAAAAAGGGGGCCCAAATTTTTAAAATTTTTAAAATTTTTTTTTAAAAAAAACAAACCCCCCCAAAAAAAGGGGTTTTTTTTTTAAAAAATTTTTTTGGAAATTTAAAAAACCCCTTTTTAAAAAAAATTTTTTTTTTTTAAAAAAAAAAAAAGGGAAAAAAAAAATTTTTTGGGGAAAAATTAAAAAATTTTAAAAAACCCAAAAAAATTTTGGGTTTTTAATTTTTTTGCCCCAATTTTAAAAAAAAAAATTTTTAAATTTTTAAAAAAAAAAAAAAAATTAAAAGGTTTTTAAAAAAAAATTTCCCTTTTTTTTTTTTTTTAAAAAAAAAACCAAAAAAAATTTTTTTTTTAATTTTTTTTTTTTTTTTAAGGGGGAATAAATTTTTTTTCCCCCCAAAAAAAAAAAAAAAATTTTTTTTTTAAAAAAAAAGGAAAAAAATTTTTTTCAAAAAAAAAAAAATTTTTTTTAACTTTGGAAAAATTTTTTTTTTTTAAAAATTTTTTTTGGGGGGTTTGGGGGTTTGGGGGGTTTTAAATTCCCAAAACCCCCCTTTTTTTAAAAAAACCCCCTTTCCCCCCCTTTTTTTTCCCCTTTTTTAAAAAAAATTTTTAAATTTTTTTTTTAAAAAAAAATTTTTTTATTTATTTTTTTTTAAATTTTTTTTTAAAATTTTTTTGAAAAAAAAAACCTTTTAAAAAATCCGGGCCCCCAAAAAAAAAAAATGGTTTTTAAAAAAAAAATTTTAAAAATTTAAAAAGGGTGTTTTACCGTGGGAAAAATTTTGGGGGGGTTTTTTTTAAAAAAAAATTTAAAAAACCCGGAAAACCCAAACCCAAAAAATTTTTTTGGGGGGGAAAAAAAAAATTTTTTTTTTTTAAAAAAAAAAAATTTTTTAAATTTTTATTTTTAAGGAAAAAACAAAAATTTTTTTTTTAAAAAAATCTAAGGGTCAGTATTAATAATTAGTCTCGCGCAACGTTGTCTTGTTGGATGTCGACTCACAGCTGTCCCTCCGTCTTATTGCAGATAGTCCAGATAGGCAGAGATGCATCATGGCCTTCAAGGAGAAGGCGAAGTCTAATATCATCCATTCTCGAGTCAGTAGCGTATGCATGCCAGTTTCCAAATTATTTCTCTAAGCCCAATCCCTGTGCTAATACATCTTCCACACGTCCCATAGCTCCGACGTACTAGTTCGACGGTATTATCTGCAGTGAAGATTTCATAACGCCGGATACTAACAATTTAAGCTCTCAGTACTTCCCAAGACAGATTTACACTGAGATTATATACAATCAGTTCCAGCACAAGTCAACTCTCAACCGAATTATATTAAAGAAAAATTCACGCAAAATATAATAGAAATCAGTTTTTAAACTTTAAAAAAATGGTAAGAATAGTAAATATATTATCTGTACCAACATTATAAAATATACCTGTTGCATCAGAATCTCTCCGATGCGAGACCCGAGGCGTCGAACCTGAAGACATCGACTCGATCAACTGAATACCCATATACGTCATTAAGTTAAACTAAGAAAGTGTTCTGCCAATAGCACGTGCAACAAACTACCTTACTAGGTTTACTTTATAAGACATTGATACTCAAAATATTTCAAGGAAACCTTTTTCAGACCTCCTAGAATAATATTTCACAGCGGCACTGCGATCACAAATGTATAAATCTTTCCCAATGTTGGATATTGTAGAGGTATGTGTGTCAAATTCCTTTATTTCGACGAAACTAAAGTCGATTCACGTTACATAAATAATAATCTATTACTTCTATGTATCAATATTTATGTTACCCTTGTGTTAGATTCTTAAGTATTGTAATTTAATTTTTCTGTATTACATCTGTATTCTTCAAATTTTGTGTCTTTTCACCAGTCGATGATGGGAGAACGTTACTCCGAACTACCAGGCAGTGTAGGTAAAATTCTATTTCTTATAGAATAACAACCAATAGTAACACAAAACATCGTTTTTATTTAATAATCGAAAAATTCTTTTTGACACGTGTTACAAAGTGAATGCCGAATCAATCACAAAAATAATAATCTTTCTTATTTACCTATCATTTTAATGAATCGATGTTGTGAATCGAGTAATTGTTGTCAATATTTTATGTAACATATATTATATAAAAAAATATTGTATTCATGATCCGTTTTGTTGCAAATTCATTTGTAGTGTTATGAATTGACAAGCGCATTGCAAAATTCTTTATATCTTTTGAAAATTAACTTAACGGGTTTTTCGCTTTCCATTTTTACCATTTGGGCCACTATTTTTATCTTGTACTTTATAAACAAGCGCAATTTAAATTTCGATACAGTTTAATACACGATTTCCACAAAAAATATTTCTATACCTGTGTTACCTTGGCTAAATGGAGCGTAATAACTGTGATCGTCTTGGCTATTCATGTAAAATTAATCAAGATTTACTGCTCTTTCTGTAACAATGCACCTATTGCACCCATTGGTCGAGAATGATGGGAGGCAAATATGATTTTTCTAATTAAAGGTATTTCGTATCACAAGATAAATGGACTGGCGTTAAATATCGAACCTGCCTTCTTGAAGCAGTGCCTATGCACCAATAGGTGTCTAGATTAAGGAAAGTATGTAGTATGTTCTAAAGGCGTTTTTTAGTTTAATTAGATACGAGTAAACATCCTACCATATCATGACAGCTTTTTTACTGTTTAATGCGGCGCCGTAATAACAAGGCCGCAACTCCCAGTTCTTTTGAACTCTGCCGTTTTAGCTTTGTACGCTCCCAATACGTTTGATGCTCTCCGACCTCTGTTTCCTCTAAGGCTGCGAATCGTAATAATTTAATAAGGAGCTCAAGATAGCAGACTTACATTGAATTTTTGAATAGGTGCTATAGAATAATAATTATGTGCGGTGGTTTGATTTGTTAGGAACACAGAGGTGACGGCCGCCGGACACACGTCCTTGGAATCTACTGTTGTCCGGCGCGAAGGCGTTTCTTTCTAGGGCATCATATATCCGAGTATGCCTCCTAGAGCCTTAACCAAGAGCCCTTTTATGTTTCAATTGGCAATTGGTTTTCGACGTCTCCTAGTTGTTCAATTCGTCGGCATTTGCGTCAGAGCGGCGTTACGTGGGACAGACTGGGAGGAAGCAGGAGCTGGCGGCACTATGGCGGTGGATTCATTATGCTCCACATAGTGGAGCGGATTATGTTATGACGATGATGAAATATTCGTACCTTCATAAAATATCGTTACTGTTGTAAAGCACTGTTTGTTTTTAATTGTACGTTGAGTTACCTTAATAAATTTCTTTAAAATATATGCGGCATTAAACTGTGAAATGAAAAATGCAAATGATGAAATCGCGATAAATATAGTTATTAACCTACAAAAATGGTTATTAAAATGCATTATGACGTATCCCCATCGCAAATAGACATTTGTATTAAAACGTTTACGAGCAATATTGTAATGCATTACGTTGTACGTTCTTCTTCAAATGAGACACTTAATGATTCAACTGTGTGACATTGTTATCTTTGATCCGAACTGTACATCGTACAAATAATATTCGGTCCATGTTTAGCATATGGACTCCACAAACTGTTCTTAAGCCGTAGCGATCTTGATAAATTCGCGAGATCTAAGTCAACGTATCGTCCCGCAAATTTTTGAGAAAACTGGAGGATTGTCAAAGCTACCAGCACGTACTTGATGCTTTGGAAATACGGCAAGCATAGTTACAGATCATCAGATACCATCGTAGGAGTTTGCTTATTTGAATGCTCAATTTAAATAAATTTGAGGTGTAATAGCCAAATTAATTAAAAAAAAACTATTTTATAACTGGAACAAGTAAAAGCAAAATTTGAAGTGATAAAATGACATTGGGCTCGGGGGCATTTTTAAAATTAGGTATTTCCGCTTGGAATTCCTTAACGTCCCCCCCCCCGAATCTAGGCATTTGGCCCGTGAGGAGTCATCAGTTAGGAATATATTATTACATGATTTCATCAAGATAAGGCGCCCGCGAAACAAATATATCGGAGAAAGTTAAAGAATCGTGCGGCTTGATGACGTTAAAACCAATATTTGGTACATAATTATTTTTCTGCTCGGTAAGTACACCGTTTTGTTGCTAAGAAGATGATAATACAAACAAAACTGTGGTAAATTTGATGATTACAGAAGATGGTTTTTTTTTTTTGTGTTTTTAATATCAATAAAAAATAAAGAACATTTATTATTTTATTAATAAAAATAATCAAGATTTAAAAAAAATATAAAATATTTTAATTTATCCGAACAAATGGTTTAAAATTGTACGACTCATTGGGGGGCTCTAGTTTATAATTGAACGTTAAAAGTAAGGTTTTCTCTGCGAAATATTTCAAGGCTTGATACCTTGGACTGGTTCAAAGCGCATTAAAGATTTTGTCTTATCGCAAATAATGATTAATTCATGGAATCGATAGAGTTCGTAAGCAACAATGGGTTAATGTTTTGGTATCATTTGTTTAAGCCTAATGCCATGTGAATCTCTGCATAACAACCAACGAATTCCGCTGTGAAAAAATGATCCTCGTTTGGATACTGATTTCAACACACGGATATACAGGAAACATAAAAAAAGGTTTTAGGTCTTGAACAACATACTTACTTTTTTATCTACGTTAGTATTTCTCCTTTCTTTCACTTTTCCTTTTAATTTGATCCAGTTCTTTTACATACAAACCGGTTATACAATTCTTATACACGTACCTATACAACACATCCACAAAAAATTTAGATAACATATTAGTAAAAGTGGTTTCCAAACAAGATGCGTATCTCATTTCTTTAACTAAATTTTAAATTTGATGGAGAGCGATTATAAAAACGTGTATATTACTAGAATTTTTTAAAATATTATTATTCCTATTAATGGTACAAGTCACGATGCCATTAACACGTAATGCCTACAAATTTTTATCTGTAACTATGTATTTAATATAAAAAAGGTTATAATTTGTGCTAGTAACAAGCGTATGTAAGTTAAGATGAAAGAACTACCTGAAAAATTCTTCAGAATTTTCTTCCCGTCACAATCAATTATACTTTTTTTGTCGCTCTGTGCTATGCTCACATCTGGTATTGACGCCAATATTGAACTCATAGATCGTCTAAAGCGTCTACAGAAACAAAGCATTCGCTTAATCTTCAATTTGAAGAACAGGTGGAAGAATTTGTATATCTGGGAAGCATGTTTACAAGTGATGGAAATATGGACAAGGACATTGAAAGGAGGGTATAGTGCCGGTAACAGAATTAATGGTGCCTTAAAAGTCGGCAGTATCTAATAAGTGCTTATCAAAAGAGGCTAAATTGGCAGTGCATAATGGAGTTCTGGTACCAACCCCTTATGTATGGAAGCGAAGCATGGAGTTGGAAAAATAAGGATGAAAGTAAATTGAATGCAGTTGAAATGCGATCTCTCAGGCGAATGTGTGGTAAAACTATGTATGATAGGTGCACTAATGTTGAAATTAGAGCAGAATGCAAGGCTGAGATAAGCATTATCGACAAAATTAAGAAAGGTCTTTACGATGGTTCGGTCATGTGGAGCGAATGGATGATGAAAGAACGGCTAAAAAAATGTATAATGCGACTGTGCCTGGATGTAGAAGTCGAGGAAGGCCGAGAAAGACATGGCATGATCAAGTAAAACAAGTGCTTGAAAGTGGGCATGATCAAGTAAAAACAAGTGCTTGAAAGTGGGCATGTAAGAAGTCGGAATAATCGACGTGCGTGCATGAGAAGATGTATGAATGTGGAGGAAGCAAGAGAAGTATGCCAGGACAGAGTGGTGTGGCGTTCTATCCTCTCTGCCTACCCCTTCGGGGAAATGGCGTGATGGTTAGTTAGTTAGTTAGTTCAATTTGAAGAAATATTACACAAAATTTAACAGATCTTACCTGGGTCGTTTGTGATGTTGTACCTTTCTGTTATTTTGTCTCCTGGAGGTGTTCAAAAAAATTAAAACCGAGAGCAATAAAAATAAGATCAAAAATAACCTGTATGATATACTTGTAGGTATAATCCAATATTATTGCGTCAATTCCGGTGAAACGTAATGACGTGACGAGTTTCCTCTGGGTAGAAGCTGAAGTAAAAAGCGATATATTAATTCGGAGACAATTTGCCGCAGGCTTTTACTAACTACTCGCCTGAGTGTTCTACTACACAGTTTATGGTATCAAGTTGTTTTTTTTAAAAAATATAATATATTTATTTAATCAAAGTATGTACCATTGCTATCTATGCACTTTTGCCATCTCATAGGTAGTTCATCGATCCCTTTACTAAAATAACCATTCGGACGGGAATCAATAAATTCTTTGAAGTCGGTTTGGACTGCCCCATCGGAGTTGAATTTTTTCCCTTGCAAGAAGTTATCCAAATTTCGAAAAAAATAGTAATCTGTTGGGACAAGGTCCGGAGAGTACGGTGGATGTCTTAGACATTCCAATTGAAGCTCAAACTGAGTGACGCAACGAAAAAAAACAATTGAGGAAAAAACAAATGAATTATAATTTTCGAAACACAAATACTTGAGTAAATAGATGTATAAATTTGAATTTGGAATTCCTAACCAAAGAGAAGATATTTGAGATCAAAGTTGACAGTACGGTAAAACGCCAATTTCATATGTAAGGACCTAATACATTATTTATTTATTTTTAAACGGTGATAGTTAATATTATGCTTGTATCCGCCACGATGAGACTCGCTGGTAACTTCGTCCGAACGAGGGATTGAAAATGGAAGAAGGAATTACCGGAGCTGGACTCAACAGGGGCGGGAAATGACGATGAAGGA
This sequence comes from Micrasema minimum, assembly GCA_022494985.1. Taxonomy (NCBI): domain Eukaryota; kingdom Metazoa; phylum Arthropoda; class Insecta; order Trichoptera; family Brachycentridae; genus Micrasema; species Micrasema minimum. The sequence continues at coordinate 22,307 of JAGVSP010002635.1, forward strand.
CCACCAAGAAGGGCAAAGTATCCTGGAATACCCTGGAAACACCACGTTGAACTGACGCGGTGGGACACAAACGAGGGGCACAGCGCACTATAAACTCACTTTCACCGAGGGGGATTCGGGAATTGGTTGCTGGGAAGCTTGGAGATGGATGGCGAGTATAACGAGGGGATTTTGGTGGAAAAGAACGAAGGAAGATCAGGTATTGGAGTTCACGAGAAGGACGAGTGGTGTGGCGTTCTGTCCTCTCTGCCTACTCCTTTGGAGAAATGGCGTGATGGTTAGTTAGTTAGTTAGTCGTACGAGGGTGTAAAAATTTACCGGCTTCCTTTTTGAATTCGCAAAAACGACATAATATTTTGAATTCAATGGTTTTGGTTAAAATTAATTTCACGACTTCGACTTTTTCCTTAGTAATTAAGAAATATCCACACGTGCTAAAAAAGCTTGTAACATTCACACAATATACCAAGATATCTGATAAACATTATTCCATCTTTACATTTTCATAATACCAGAAGTATAAGACAGGCCTCCAGTTTAGAAATTCATTTTAGCACGACTTGTATTTGTGATCCAATCTGCACGAAATGTTTGTTTTGTCTTAGATTAGTATTGTCTAATAGTCAGATAAGGTTATTCAAATTTTGGTTACAAGCTTTTAAAAAAGCCTTTGTTCCATAATATTTTTTAAACAGTCTCTTAATTAATTAATGCGTGTGAAGCACTATTTAAAAAAAATGTAAATTGATTGACTATATGTTAATTATCTAAAAAAAAAATCTTACTCTCTCTTAGCTACACTCGCTTCTAGTTAAAGTATCACTAATAGACTGGTACCAACGCTTATGGATGGTAGTGAAGCGTGGTGCTAATAGACGTGCGTGCATGAGAAGATGTATGAATGTGGAGGAAGCAAGAGAAGTGTGCCAGGACAGAGTGGTGTGGCGTTCTATCCTCTCTGCCTACCCCTTCGGGGAAATGGCGTGATGGTTAGTTAGTTAGTTAGTTAATAGACGATGCGTGATATCTTGAACCTCGCTATGTAATTTTGACAGCAGTCCAAAAAACAACCGAGTGCAACGACAATAATTTGTATGCATTTTTGGAGGAATCACCATAATAATAAATAAGGTGCATTGCATTCGACGTTGGAAGATTCTTATTGGCGTTCAGTTGCCAATAAGAAGCAGCCTTTCCAAAAATCCAACGCGCCATAAAAATAACAATGCCCATAGATTTACCACCACAAATTCTGGATATTTAAGTACCTACTAAAAAATGGATCAGAACCTGTGAGAATGGTCGCAATCAAATATTTTAATTATACATTTTAAAAAATGTATGTAATCTATGGTTATCCTGTACTACCTTCTAGATTCTAAAGACTAATTTGTTTCGAGATATTAAAAACTATCACAAAAAACGCCCAACTAAATTTATGTCGCTTTTAATGAATCTATTATTACTTTGATATTGTTTATCGATTGATACGCGATGAATAATTGTATGGGGGAGCTTTTAGTTTACATATCAAGCCTCTGGAATTGCTCAAAACAAAAATAGTTTAATAATGATGTCCATAAAAATAGAAATTGATAGTTAAAATCCAACTGTTTCATTCTAATTTAATGGGTCTTCATTAAATTTCATTGTTGTTAATGTCTTAAAATTTGTTTATATGCACAAAACTTTTTTAGAATATTCTTAAGGATCTAGTCAAAGAAGGAACCGTGTGCTAGAAATCCCACATTGTAAAACGAGGCTAGCTCAGAGACACGCACATTTCATAGCACCAAAACTCGAAACTCGTAAATTCTCTGCATTCTGATAAAAATATAACTATTTCAAATTTTTCAAATTTATTCTCGTTTAAAAAACTTATAAAGATCTGGATACAATCCAAAATATATAGATTCTTTCTTTTTATAAAATAAAATTCGTTATATTTTAAAGTAAATTCTTTCTAAAAATTATGTAAATACTGTTTCTTTCTTCCCTCTTCCTTTACTTATATATAATTTTTTTTTTAATTTTTAAAAAAAAACTTGTATAATGTTAATTGCCAATATTATAAGAGCATCTAACAGACATTTTTGTATACCCAAACAGGCTCATGCCTTTGTTTTTTGTTTATATATATAAAAAAAAAATTAAAATCTTTTTCTATGTATTTATGTTACTTTTTAATTTTCTGATAAATTGTATTCACATAATATGTATTTTGATGTAAACAAATTTATTATTAATAAATCTATTACTTTGATATTGTTTATCGATACGTGATACGTGATGGAAATCGTATGGTCATTTTTTACACATTGGAATATGATAATAAAAATAGTTTTTACAATGATGTCGTAGTCAATAAATTGATAGTTAAAATTAATGTCCATTCAATAATAATATCCGGTCTTCATTAAACTCTCATTTGTTAGAAGTTTATCAAATTCTCTCTATTACGAAATTGTTAGAATATTAATGCTTAAGTTATCTACCTACATTTTTTTAATTACTATGCACCAGAAAAAAATAATTTATATGTAATTTAAATGCATTGTTTTAAAATGTATGCTTAAGAAGATGACATATTATTACAATAATTATGCGAAATATAGGTAACCGAATTTTTAACATTTTCTTCTAATAATTTCCCTTTTAAAAAAATCTTAATACACTGCGGTGTATACCTATAGATATTTTTTTACGTGAAGGTGGATCAGTCTTACTCTTAAGAGCAAGTCCAAGGTAACGCACATGAAAACCGCATTTAAATAATTCATGTAAAGTTCATTGTAAATAAATAAATAAATTGATACACCAAGTGCGGATAATATAGATATTTTTTTCATGAGGGCACGATGATCAGTCTTACGCTTCTGCGCCAGTCCAAGGTATCGCATGTGAAATATTTTTTATGTGAAAATCACATTGAAATAAATGTTTCATATTGACCCCGCCGGGAATCGAACCCGTGACCTCATGCATGGAAGTCCTGTGGGCTATCCACTATATATCACCAAAGTCTCCACACCTATATGTATCGCAGCTGTCACGCGTATAAAACGGTAATCGGTAAAATCTCTTTTAAAGTTAAAATTTACCTATTGCCAACAAATAGCACCACAACTGCGATATATAAGATGTAGCTACTTTGATGATCTGTGCCCTGTAATATCCATTTTAAAAAAAACTACAAATTGTAAGTACAAGATTCATCGATGGAACCTTCAAACAAGAATTTCAGAGAAGTGACATTCCATACTTGAAAAATACTACCGTGTCTGTAGTGTCTAGTTACCCACTACGTCACTCGCTACGTCGTCAATAGGCATCTAAGTCATCACTAGACATTTATGTCACACGTTTCGTGCATTGGCCTGAGTGCTGGAGTCTTTAGACGGTGGAATTTGATAAGACCCAAGTGGTTGTATTATTGTTGATAGGCTTAATTGGCACTCCACGTGCATGGGTTTAAAAATCAACATTGGTAAAACCCATGTCATGTGTAACAGCTCGTGTCAAGATGCCCAGATCCCCCTGGCTTTGTCGGAACAAGTCATCGAAAGGGTCGAGAGCTTCAAATACCTGGGAGCGTACATGACAGAAAACGGCAGAGTTCAGAAAGAACTGGGGGTGCGGCTTGGAGTATGTCTGCGAATCATGGCACCTAACCAGGGCCCAAGACAGCAGACTTCTGAGTTTTGAGAATAGGTGTCATTTAAGAATTTTAGGTGTGCGGTGGTTTGACTTTGTAAGGAACACAGAGGTGAGGCAATGGACACAGCAACCCTTGGTATCTACTGTCATCCGGCGAAGGCATTTCGGCTGGCTAGGCCATATACTACGTATGCCTCCCGAGAGCCGCCACCATGCTTGCCTATTTTACAAGGCATCAGGTTCTCGGCGTCCTCGTCGTCCACTGTTGACAATTCGTCGTCAGTTTGCGTCAGAGCTGCGGGACGTGGACTTGACTTTCCCAAGTCAAGTCCTCATCCTCCCGTCATCCTCCCGGATGCACGGGAGCTAGCGGCCTATCGCTTGGCCTGGAGGCAGTTTGTGGACTCCATATCCTCCACATAGGGAGCGGATATGGTATGATGATGATGATGATGGTTGAATGAGATTAATCTTATGAAGGGTATATTTTTAGATTTTTTAAATGGAAACGCCCTTTTTTGTGAATTCTTGTTCGAAGGTTGTAACCACAATATGCATCGATGAAACTAACATAAACTCCGTTCCATTTAATTTTTTTGATTTTTTTCCTGATCGAAATTCTTAGGTGCCATTCTCATCATTCAACTCGACGATCCAGCCATTGAATTCTGCCGCGGGCCGTTGTTGAATTCAACTCTTTGTTTTGTGGCTTGGACTATTTAGTGCGATTGACGTCCGTTGAATAATTCAACGAGCGTCTCCTGGTAGAGTGCGACCTCCAGCCGGACAGAGGTCGCTATGTCAGAACTCTGACCTTAGGAAATAAACGCAAATGGGGTATTGACGCGATAAACGGCGATATGGACGAGTCATCGAACCCTGGAGACGATTTCACCGAAATGTAGCTTAGTTAAGGAAATATTAAATCTAGATATTTGTTCGTTTATTCACTTATGTGAACTAACTAACTAACTAACTAACCATCACGCCATTTCCCCGAAGGGGTAGGCAGAGAGGATAGAACGCCACACCACTCTGTCCTGGCATACTTCTCTTGCTTCCTTCACTTTCATACATCTTCTCATGCACGCACGTCGATTATTCCGACTTCTTACATGCCCACTTTCAAGCACTTGTTTTACTTGATCATGCCATGTCTTTCTCGGCCCTTCTTCGACTTCTACATCCAGGCACAGTCGCATCATATATTTTTTTAGCCGTTCTTTCTTCATCCATTGTATGAACTTTCACTTATGTGTATGAACCTAATGCATAGTGCACTGTATGGGTAGTAGTTACACCAGTGCAGTGTATTTTATTACAAGTGATAGCGCGTTTGGCTACCGTGCACGAGTAAGCAATTTTTTTTCCATTAAATAAAATAAATGATGTCAATGTCACAAAAACACCCAGGCATGAGAAAAAATCACTTTTAATTTTTGTGTTCTCACCGGGAATCGAACTTGAAACCTCCGTATTGTGAAGCCAGCATCTTAGCCATTACGCTACGGAGGCCACCGTTTTATTGGATTTTTTTTATTTTATAACATATCAACCACATCTTTTCTATTCCGTTACATCCGCTTCTAATGGTGAATAGGGCACTTTATTGGTACCAATGCAGTATTGATATATAAAACTATCAAACACGCTGTTTTTTAGATAAGATCCAATCCTTAAAAAAAAAATTTGAACGTAAAACAAACGTTGTTTTTTTTTATACTATACTGCTTTTTAGAAACTTCTTAAAGAGGTGTACTTTTTTATTCTATCTTATTTCATTTTGATCTTGTTTTTTTTCTTCTTTTTGTTTTATGTATACTGTATCGAAGATGATGCGAAATAAACTGATATTATTATTAACCATAAACCTTAAGTTAAATGTATAAAAATATGTATTATGTTTGTTGTAACTTTATTATAAACAAGAATAAAAAATACATTTCGTTTTCTTTGTAAATTGGCTACCTACTGTATAAAATGTTTATGGAAAAGCCCTACGGGCGTTGAAACAATCAAATATTTAAAAAACCTAACATGATAATTTTCCAACCATTTTAGTAAATATAAATATGTAATTTTAGTAAAGTGCATTAATTTTTTTATGATTACTTATGAATATTTTCCCTTAAGAAAAGTTGGTGAAACCTACCAATAATATTTGGATATCTATTTAGCATGGATATGATAATGATGAGGATGACTCCACTGTTTTGTCTGTTTTGAGTGTTTTGGGATCTAATTAGCTACAGGTATTATTAGCGACTTAAGATTTCATATGCATAAATTAAAAATAATATTCTCAGAGACACTTTACTACGCAGTATCTGTATAAATGACTATTATTTCAATGCATTAAGATTCAGGGGTCTAAATTGATTAACATAACATGAATTGTGATTAAATAAAACGATGTTTTGTGTTACTATTGGTTTATTCTATAGAAATAGAATTTACCTACACTACCTGGTTTCGGGAGTAAAGTTCTCCCATCGACTGGTGAAAAGACACTAAATAAGAATACAGATATTTTACAGAAAAATACAGAAAAAATGAAATTGCAATACTTAAGGGTAACATAAATAAAACGATGTTATTTGTTACTATTCTATTACTTCTATTTAATTGATAACAATTTACTTCGTACTCAATTTTCTCGAGAACTATGGGTCAAATAAAAAATAAATCTACCAATTCGACTTCAAATATGATGAAGATTCACTAGTTTCCCGCTTGTACATCGAGTTTGTTGCACTGTGTATAAGTATCTAGTATTAATTTTTAAAAAAAATTGTTTATTGTGATGTCTACATCTTTTTATGATTACCTTGGAAAATCTAGAAGAAAATGAATCAGTTTTGAATATTCATAACTTATTAAGTCCTATTATTATAATAACATGCTTACACTGACACATCAATGATAAACCGATGACATATTTACACAATTAATACAAGCCTTGTAGTTTTTATTAAATTATTTATTATACCCAAGTAATATTATTATTAAGTCAGTTATGTAATATTAACAAAGGAAAATATTTATATTCATTTTGATATTTCATCACTGTACTTACGAAGAAATTTATATCTTGTACGTGGAATATAATGTTTCAGGGACGAGTATTATTTTGTAATATTTATAAGCAGGTTACACGTAACTACAGTAATGCGTAATTGCGTTTTTTATTTACCTATCTACTTAAAAAACAAACGTCGAACCCTAATTAAACTAAGCTGAAAGGATTATTGATTTAATTCAGATTTTCTCATATTTTACCTAAAGGTCACATGAATTACAATAAATATTAAAATACTTATTATGTTATTAGTTTTACCTATACAATGATGTTTATTTTACATAGATATGTTATTTTCTTCCGTTCCTTGTCATGTCCTAGCCCTAGGAAGATTGAGACAATCTTGTCTCAATCTCAGCTTGTTTGAGAGAAACAAAATGATTTAAATGTATTAGATAGTGGATGATAGATATAGTTGTAAGTGAAGTTAAAATTATTCCGACCGTCCATGCACTTTGCAGCTGCAAGACGGACTGGAATCCAGTACCTAACCTTCATATAAATTCGATATCATTCTGTTAAATTTAATATCTGTTTTTCTCAGATTCCTTTATGAATAAATTGGGACTGGAAATTTTCCATGTACAGCGCCCTTGATGTGACATCTTATCTCACAAAAATGGCGCTTTACAAATTATCAAATAATTATTATGATTAAAACTCACGTGTTTCTGACATATGAATCTATATTCTAGGAATAACATTGTATACACGAATACAAAGTTTTTTTTATAAAAAATTAATTACTTACAGAACTACAAAAAAATTTAAGCGAATACCAATTCATACACTGAATTCATACATACCAGATTTTTTCCATGAAAAAAAGGACAGCACTTAGATTTTTATTTACTAATAAATGTGTGTTTTTATTTTGTTTCAGATTTCTTCGTTTTTCTTCACCCCTACCGTACGAAAATAATATTTAATAATAATTAATTAATTTAAAATTAGCGATTTTCTATAAAATAGATCTCAGCCCTAAATTAACGACTCAGAACCAGCGTTCTGAATGTAATTTAAAAATAAATAATACAAAACCATATAAAAATTATTAAAAATGGTTGCGTAAACGAACCGAATCGAATAAAATAACGGTTATTTTATAGCTAGAATCTCAACGTCAAGGGAATTTGACGATTAACAGTGATTCGCCGACATTTTGAAAACTAGTGATAAAATGACATCTGTGTGCGCGCTGTGGAAGGTGTTAGTGGTTGTGATCCTGGCTACGAATTTAGCTGGGGCGCTGGAGAATGGGGTGGCACTAACGCCGCCTATGGGATGGTTGGCGTGGGAAAGATTCCGCTGCAACACAGACTGCAAGAACGACCCCGATAATTGCATCAGGTAAGTGGTATATTTTAGTAATACATCGGAAATTCCCTTATTCGGAAAATTGTTCAAAAAGGTCGTGGTTGTCAGTACCCCTAGACTCTAAAACAGCGCGGAGGGTAGGCGCGGGTCTCCCCTTTATCTTATTCTCTTTCTATTATAAGAGACGTAAACATTGTATTATTACGGAATCAAATTTAGAACCCCAAGCAGTAAAGCAGGGAAATAGCTGAGAATAAATAAATAACTGAGCTAACTAACTGAGCTTGAAAACATATTTTTTTTTACTTCTCATAAAAGTATTCATAGGTAAGTACCGCAGATTAAGTAAAATTGCCAAATTCTTATTAAAAACCGGTTTTTTAAATTTGTTTTCTTCATAAATAGTATAAATTTGAATAAGTTAATATTTATTATCAATTTGTAAAAATCTCTCGAAAAAAAATCAACTTCTTACTCAATTTTATCAAAAACTACGGGTCAAATAAAAATTTAAAAATCCTAAAAAACCGACTAAAAATATGATATAGATTCACTAGTTTCCCGCTTGTACGTCGAGTTTTGTTACACACGGTGTATAAATCATATCGATACAAGCGTTCATTTTGAATTTATCGAGAAAATTCGAAGATAAATAATGCTTGGATCAACTTCGTATCTACATTCTTATATCTACTACTACTTACACTTATCCACAACTAGGGCACTACATACTCCCAGTGCAGTGAATCTTGATCATTAGTTTTATGTCAAGTCAATCAGTCTTACGCTTCAGCGCCATTTCAAGGTATCAAATAAATGCATTATTTTTATGTGAAAAAACACATTTAATCTGCATGCAAAATATTATTAGTCCAACGGGCTAGCGATCATACCACGAGTTGGTCTCATATCTACAAGTAGATAAATATATCGACGGTGGGAGAATGGTACCCATTAAAAACTGTACCACGCTCACGCTATATATAAAAGTACCTGCCTTTCCTCCTAATTGTTATTAATTTTATTGTTTACATGTTCCAAGTTGTAAATGATCCAAGTTATGTAATTCGTATATACTAATGAGATCATTAACACAACATTTAATTGCTTACAATTTAAAAAATCAATTAATAATACCGCACAGCATAATGAGGAACTGGGTCAAATTCGTAACAAACTCACTGGCTTTGTTTTCGTTAATTGTATTGACAACTATCGAAATAATTTGTTTTAATTATAAATTGTTAAATCACTTCTTTAAACTAGGCTATAAAAACTAAATATATTTTTGTCGATCACGTATAGTGGCTTAGAATCTGATAAAATCGCTGCTCAGAAACTAGAAATAGAATATATTTATGAAACATTATCAGAATAAAATATTTTTTATTAAAATGTAATAGAATCCCAATCCAGAATGAAGCCTTAACTTTATTTCAATTTTTTTGTGTATTTTTATTTACTTACAGAACCAACATAGTCGTTACAGAATATAATAATTTAAGATGAGGAACATTAGTTTGCATGACCAATTATGGGTTTTGAATAGTGAAAGAAAGTTATATAATATATAATAAGAAAGGATGAGAAAAGGGGGATGAGGAAGAATAGAAGTACCTATGTTTGAAAAAGAACTTTTTAAAAAGCAGGGGATTTACAAAAGGTTAGAAGGAAAGCCCATAAATTTTTTTGAAAAAAAAAAACAGATAAATTATGAAAAGAATCCTACCGAAACCGAAAACAAATAAATATAAAAAATTACATATCCATTGCCAGCATTACTTTGTTTTTAAACAATTGTTTAGAAATATTAAATATCTATACTAAAGAAATCCTTATTATATCTAATCCCTGTTATGGAGTCTTAACTGAAAAACCCCTTTGTACACCACAAATTAAATAAATGCAATTAATATCCGTACGTTTTATTTATTTATTACATTTCACATTTTATATAATCACAATAATGGGATGGCGACTCAATTAGTAGAGACCCATGCTAATGATCTGGCCCGACTCACTAGATAGTCCGTGTCGAGTCAGCGCATTGTAGTATTATACATAACACATTGTAGTACTAAACATTATTGAATATTTACGTAATTAGTATAATAGAACCAAGTTTGGATTTTACAAATTAAGAATTTACAAAACAATATTTTTGAACCAAATTTTAATAATTACATAGCTATATTTTTGCAGACATTTTCAATATATACACGACCCATTAAACTTATCCGACTAACGACACCGTATTTGGAGAAGTCGGTTAATAATTTGGTTTGTGTGTCCATTTGGTTATATATCTTAGGTCCAATAAATGTGAATAATGGTAATACATGGCAATCTAGATAAAATATGATATGAAAATGACGGGATGATTAGTTGGTTGGTTATTCAGTTACACTTACTTACACTCCTCCTTATTTTATATGGTGCATAGAGAACTTCAATAGAATACCTAGTAACTAAGCTATCAAAAAATAAATGTAACTAAAGTCAATCATCTTTGATTTTCTATGCCTAATTATCAAAATTAATGGACCCATTTGGTATTTCAAACGTAAATGATTTAATTATATTTAATTGCTGTTATTCAATAAGTCATGTTCACACGCTATTATTTCATGAAATGGAATCTAGAAGTTTCTGCGAATCATTTGCTACCAGGATATTATAAGAAAGCTGAATAATCAAAATGATGTGGTAAAATAGCCTCAGTAGCGATATGGTTGAAGGGGTGAATTTGGATATCAGCTAATTAATCTTGATTGTTTTTCTATCTATTTGTGTTCATGGTTCTTGGTTTCCATAGGTCAAAAGACTAGACGAGGAGTATTGAAAAATATGTTTCTCTTTCAAAACTACACCAACAGCAGGAATGTTGGTATTTTCTTCATCAAAAAAGGTTCTAAAAAATATCTTAATTAGAAATTTCCTTTTGAAATACTCAGGCTGAATTTTTTTAAATGGATGAATACAAAAATTTATAAAAAATAACGGAGGGTCCCCATTTTCGGCATTTTTTGAATAGTGAAGTGTGGTTCAAGCCAGTTTTTATTTGTTTTACTAAAACGTAAAAAAAATGAATCCCCATTTAGCAGTCAAATTTTGTGTGGAACAATAATTCAGGGTTAATTTCATAACACCACTTATTATCAAATTCCACCGTCTAAAGACTCCAGCTCTTAGGCCAACAAACGAAACGAGTGACGTAGATGTCAAGTAATGACGTAGATGCCTTTTGATGACGTAAAGAGTGACGTACTGGGTTACTAGACACCTTAGACACGGTAGTATTCTTCAAGTGCGGAATGTCACTTCTCTGAAATTCATAGACACAGAATTTTAAATAATTTTTCAGTAGAGATTTTTAGTCTCGCCTCTTGCGGCGGTCAATCAAAATACTTGCTATGTCTTGGGTCGTACTCTAGACATAATTATAATTACACATACAGAAGATTGCACCTTGCTTCATGTTGCGCACAGTGTTCCGGATTTGGTAAACAGTGGACTTAGTAACCAAAGTCATTTTTTCGATTTTAAAAAATTGCTTGCTGTAGTAAAAACTAATTTGTAACAATATTTGTCCTGTAAAACTTTTCGTTATTTCGAGTCTAACATGGTTTAAAAAAATACAAACGAAAAAAAAAAACTAAAATGGTTTTTTTTTTCTTAATGCGTTTTAAATTGTTAGCAACGAAACTTTTTGTTTATTAACGTATATAATTAGTGCATTATGTTCATGTTTTTTTCTTTCATATATACTTGCAACCTTTGGCGTTAAATTGCAGTTGAACTTTCAAAAAAATTATTTTTATTACACAACACAATGTAATAATAATCATTAATCAAATGTTTCTGCCAGAAGATTTGATTTGATACTTATTTATTTATTTATAGGAAAACCAATAGTCAAATAATCATTATAATAAACATTAAAAGAAAACAGAGTAGACCAATTAGAGGTTTTCACAGGTAGCCACAAAAATAGGTAAAAAAGAAAGCAAAATTTTCTCATCGTAAGATTACTACAAATAAATTATATGATGATTCACTATTATTTTTTTATTACAAATGGGAAAACCAAAATTGCCTATGACCTCCAGTTTTTTTAATATTCTCCAAAAACTGCATTTTAAAAACATTTAAAAAACACATGCTTACAAATATAATGTTATTATAATGGAGTGCTATATAATGATTTCTTTCATAAATGAGTCGTTTCTGCAGTTTTTAAGAATGATACGAAACAAATAAATTATCATTAGCAACTTCTTTATGGTAATAATTCACCGTTATGACTTATTTGAGGAATCATTAAACCGATTTCCTACAGGTTCTGAGAATTATATGGAACAAATAATATACAAAAACACTTTTATTAATACCATGTTATTTATTTATATGGATAATCACATAATTACACAATTACACATTACTTACACACCCAACTTTGTGTTCACACATTATGTGATTGAATGTTTCTTAAGGAGGAATACATTAATTAGAAATATAACCATATTATGTACGCGCATTTGAGAAATTAAAAAGAATAATTTGAAAATACTTTAGTAAGATTTTTATTAAAATTTTACTGCATTTCTTGCCTCAAATATTAGTTTTCTAAATACAATACAATTTAAAATATAAAACTAAGATAAAAATAAAAATATTAAAAAAGAAAGAAAAAAATACAAAATAGAAAAACAGTGAACCAATATGAAAATAAAAAAAAAAAATATTTATACTTAAAAACAAAGTTAACTACAGACCAGAAACATAAAAACACATGCTGGCCTCGAAAAGAGCTTTAGATGGTCCTAAAAATAACTTTTGGGTTATCAAAGCTACTATTTCTTCTGATCTGTCTTCCAATCTGATATTGCAGCCCTTAACGTCAGATATTTTCACTTTGACAGATCTAATGAAGTAGTAAGAGCCAAAGCTTGATCTTCCTAATTTGTTTTTTCTTTTTCTTATCAAACAAATGTGATTCGACATCTGGGGCTTTGTCAGGATTCTTCAAGAGGTGATCAATAATGCGAGCAAGGATCTCTTTTCCATTCGATTTAAGACTAGTGACCAAAGCAAAAGATAACTCGTCTTCCGAATAGTCACTCAATGTACCCGACCGCCTTTTCTTCTGCTTTTTCCCCAGGTCTGCAAATGGTTTTCTTGTTTGAACTTCTGTAGAAGTGTCCATATCTTTAGTGGCCATCGATGTAGATGCTATGATAATTTCATTAGATTCCGCTGAATATTGGTCCCCTTGCTCTAAATTTTCGGTTTCTTCATAATATTCGGTTTCTTCAAAATTTTCGGTTTCTTCATAATATTCGGTTTCTTCAAAATTTTCGGGTTCTTTAAAAATCTCGACGAGATTTACGGAATTGCAGGAAGGCCATTGGATGCTTGCTTTCAACCAGTTCGAATGCTTATTTATAAATTGTTTATGGACTCTGTGTGCTGCGGTCCATTTGCTCTTCAAGTTGACAGTGAGATATCTCGCAAATTTCAATATCACTTCAGAATCTTCTGGTGAGATTTCAAGCGAAATGGAGTTCAAAATTGCTCGGTGGAGTCGCTTGTAGTCCCTGAGGTCTCCTTCTCGTAGAAATATGTAAATGTCCATATAAGTGCCAAATCGAGTCATGATTTTCAGGCCCTTTTCTGGTCGCGGTCAAGTTCAAGGTATGTTGCTTCTTCAAAAATTCTGTAGCTAATAACACAAAAATGCGCTCCTGAGTTTTTTATATGCGATAAGAAGTAGGTAAATTGCTATTGTGATACACAAAATGAGTCATTAGGGTACCATTACAATTAAACGGGTATTCATGGGTCTATTTTTATATTTGTTGCAAACAATCCTTAGCAACTGCAGAAATTGCCATAATGATTTCATCGAAAAACCCATTAGGGTACCATTATCATAAAACAGGTATTAATAATATTGTTTTTTGTATATTATTTGTTCCATATAATTCTCAGAAACTGTAGGAAATCGGTTAAAAGTTGCAAAATAACGAAAAGTTGAACATGACAAATATTGTTACAAATTTAGTTTTTACTACAGCGCGCAATTTTAAAAAAAATCGAAATATTGACTTGGTTCCCAAGTCCACTGTTTTCCAAATCCTGACCACTGTGAAATTCCACCGAATAAGACTCAAGCTCTTAGGCCAACAAACGAAACGAGTGACGTAGATGTCAAGTAATGACGTAGATGCCTTTTGATGACGTAGTGAGTGACGTACTGGGCAACTAGACACCTCAGACACGGTACGGTACGGAATGTCATTTCTCTGAAATTCATAGAATTTTTTAAATAATTTTTCAGTAGAGATTTTTAGTCTCGCCTCTTGCGGCGGTCAATCAAAATACTTGCTCTGTCTTGGGTCGTATTCTAGACATAATTATAATTACACATACAGAAGATTGCACCGTGCTTCATGTTGCGTGACGAATGTATTAACTTGGAGAATACAGAATAGGTGCCATGTGTAAACGGTAAATGGTGTACATTACAACTTACAAATTGCTACAACTTAATAATGTTGTATTAAGAGTAAAAAGGGTTACTTGAGAATGTGAAATGAAGAGTATATTTGATTTGTATTTTTTATTGACATTACTTGGTGGAATTCCATGATTAAATTTTTAATATATAACTAATTAAAGTTAAATAAAAAATTCTTGGTACACTTCCACTTTTATTTATTTTGACCAGTTAGCGCTTTCACCCTGTAACGGGCATCTTCAGATAGCCTAACCCACTAATATAATCCCTGTAATAAAATCCTATCCTTCCATTACCTACACCTTCTCACAATACTGCCATTTAACATGGTTTTTGTATTTTGTCTCTTTTTATCTCATACAGACACTCATTAACTCACGTACATTTTTGGTTTTTCTATATTTCTTATATAAAATTGTTTTTGCCTTGTGCAATATAATAAAACTTATCCCTCCAGTTTCCCATTACCTACTTTGTTACATTACTGCCATTTAACACATGTTTTTGTATTTCGTCTCTTCTTTCTTTCATATTGTCTTTTTCCAACTCATGTGTTTAGTATCTAAATTTATTTTGTAAAAACTGCTATTTATACTTTTGTTTTGTACAACATGTTACCAGTCTGAAGATGCCCGTTACAGGGTGAAAGCGCTAACTGGTCAAAATAAATAAAAGTGGAAGTGTACCAAGTATTTTTATTTAACTTTAATTAGTTATATATTGAAGAGTATATTATTTAATTTCAGACTAATGTATTACAAAGTAATGATGTATTACTACGATTCGCTTTAGCCTCTTATGTTTTTTTTAATTGAATGATTTTTAATCAATGAACCAGGAGGCCCCATCATTACAAGTGGTGATAATATTGTGAAATCCTCTGGAATATTTAATTTATGGGAACAAATTAATCTATATTTTTTTTAAAAACATTTTTTTTTTTCCGCCTCGTGGTGTAGTGGTTAACGCGTTGGTCTGCCATGCATGAGGTTGCGGATTCGATTCCCTACCGAGTTGATATTAAATATATATTTAAATGTTGTTTCTACATTTTTAGCTATAAAAAATAATTTCATGCAACTATTGTGTAGGTAGAATACTTTTTTTTAATAAATATTTCACTTGCACTTTATTAATTTTTTTAAACAATAATTTTGATTTTTTCATATTAAGATTAAGCTATTCGAACATTTAATTTCATCTTGTAACTGTTCATACTTTTTTAATCCTTTATAAAACAAATAGTTTTGTATTTAATGCAAATCGGAATTTTCGATGACGAGTTTTTTTTCTATTTACATATAAATATCACAGTAGTTGTTGTAGTTGAGATAGAAGTCGCCACGAGGTTGATACTTCAAGCATTATTACCTTAATTTTCTCAATAAATTTGAAGATAAATGCTTGTATCGATGTTTGTCAAGATGGACACTGCAATGAGCTCCGAAACGTCGGTAACACAAAGCCCACAATCGCGGCATAATAGCCCAGAAAAACATAATCTGTTTTTCATATTTTTTGTCGACATTACTTGGTGGAATTTCATGATATAATTATTTAAAAATAGTTAATAAAAGTAAAATAAAAACTTGGTACAAGATGCCCGTAACAGGATGAAAGAGCTAACTGGCGAGGTAAAAATTAGAGCAGAATGCAAGGCTGAGATAAGCATTATCGACAAAATTAAGAAAGGTCTTTTACGTTGGTTCGGTCATGTAGAGCGAATGGATGATGAAAGAACATCTAAAAAAATATATTATGCGACTGTGCCTGGATGTAGAAGTCGAGGAAGGCCGAGAAAGACATGGCATGATCAAGTAAAACAAGTGCTTGAAAGTGGGCATGTAAGAAGTCGGAATAAATCGACGTGCGTGCATGAGGAGATGTATGAATGTGGAGGAAGCAAGAGAAGTGTGCCAGGACAGAGTGGTGTGGCGTTCTATCCTCTCTGCCTACCCCTTCGGGGAAATGGCGTGATGGTTAGTTAGTTAGTTAGTTAGTGAACCAAGTATTTTTATATTAAATTTTTATTAATTTATAAAAAAATATTTTTTTACAATTGCTATTTATGCTCTTTATGAGACGAGATGTTTGGAAGGGAATATGGATATCCAGGCGTGTACATGGCTTTCCATAATCCCTTCCAAACATCTCGCCTGTATTGAGATATGTATAAATTTGAACAGCACCCAGGCTTAAATCCAGTTTTGTCTACAAGTATTGAACTAACTTACTAACCATCCTTAATTTTGTCGATAATGCTTATCTCAGCCTTGCATTCTGCTCTAATTTCAACATTAGTGCACCTATCATACATAGTTTTACCACACGTTTGCCTGAGAGATTGCATTTCAACTGCATTCAATCTATCCTTATTTTTCCAACTCCATGCTTCGCTTCACAAGTATTTAAAGTCAGTAAAAATGTTGTTTAGAATACAATTTATTTGGTTATGTAAAACGATCAGTGTCTTTGTTTCTTGTCAGACTTGTATTGTATTGTATTTATTCAGTACCGCACAATAGTTTTCGTTTTTATATTACGTATTGTTAAGTATTCACACCTCCACAATAATAATTACAACACACATTATGTTATATAATAATCACACAATGAAATATTTACATTTACTATGGTTTGCATAAAACCAGTCTAATTAGTATTTCACGAATACAGTAAAAATTAAAACTGAATATGAAGATTAAAAATATAAATAAATTTTCAACACAGCACCTGTTGCATTTACTAAGCTGAACATCTGATAGGTAGTCAAATAAATATTTACGATGCAAATCAATTTAATGGAAAGTATATTTATTTATTTATTATTAACGTTTGAAATATTTTCGTTTATAGTCACAATAGTTGGACAATAATTAAACAGAAAGATGGCAACTTACTTACTCAGTAACGACTTATGACAATGATTTGGCCCCGACTCACTAGATAATCCGTGTCGAGTCAGGGCATATTCAGTGCAACATTGTAGATTTTTTTAAATTTAAATTATTAATATAATATATATGAGAAACGTTATTTCGCATTTATGTAATTGATGAGGAAAAGAAAAAAAACAACAAAATTTAGAAAATTACATAACTCTATTTCTGCTGGCATTTTCAATGTAAACACCACCCTAACTAACTAACTAACCATCACGCGAAGATAGAACGCCACACCACTCTGTCCGGACAGACTTCCTTTGCTTCCTCTACATTCATACATCTTCTCATGCACAGACGCCGATTATTCCGACTTTTCACATGACCACTTTCAAGTACTCGACGTACTTGGTCATGCCATGTCGTTCTCGGCCTTCCGCCGCTTCTACATCCAGGCACACTTGCATTTAAACTTCTTTTAGCCGTTCTTTCATCACTCATTCGCTCCACATGACCAAACCATCGAAAAAGCCCTTTCTTAATTTTGTCGATAATGCTTATCTCGACATTTGTACACCTATCATACATACACCACCCTAATTTGATTTATCCTACTAACACTTTATATTTGGAAAAGTCAGTTAATAATTTGATTTGCGTGTCCTTTGGTTTGAAAAAAATACTTAATTTTAAAAAAAGAAAGCATTTGTATCCATAATTTATAAATCCCTACTTCCAGATGTGTGAGGCTGTGTTAGGTTGTTACTCTAATATTGTTATTCACTTTTCTTTCAGTGACAGGCTCTTCCGCACGATGACTGATCTCCTAGTGTCCGAGGGGTACGCCAGGGCGGGTTACGAGTACATCAACGTGGACGACTGCTGGCTGGAGAAGGAGAGAGACTCCTATGGCCAGCTGGTCCCCGACCGCGTGCGATTCCCCTACGGCATGAAGAGTCTGGCTGACTATGTGAGTACTGTTTTCAGCATCATTCAATATTGGATTCCAATAGTGGATTCCAAACCTGCTTTCAAGTTAAACGATTGGTCGTCAGATCTTATGCATCGTTCCGCAATCCTGAAATAAGCTGCCAACGGGTTATCAGTGGACGTCCAATGAAAGCCCCACCCTTTTCCTAGATCGTTTTAAAGACTATTGAGTCTTCTCTCAGTCCAGTACAACTCTACCGACTTTTTTAACAAGCTAAACCGCGATTTTAAGATAGTCAGTGTGATAAAATTTCGTATGAATTTACGTGATGTACGCGAACAAATGCTTTACCCACCACTGTCTTGGCTTATGTACCTACTATAACTGTCATTATTTCCATCATCCAAACAGTGGTGGGGAAACGTTAGTTACTATCCCAAATACTACCACCCGTATAGAGACTGGCATACTGCCTCGCCGGGCCCACCATCCCAGTTATCCACCCGAGCATCCGCATTCAGGGTCTCTATGGAGGGACATGGGAGGGAAGGGATCGATTGAGGAGGGTGTAGGGTACAAGAAGGTCGTCCAGGGTGCTGGGAACCTGATGTTTGGTTTAGGCAATCATGGGAGACGCACGTACTAGAACGTAATAGTGAGTGACCTTAAATCACACGAATGACCTGCTGGTGAGTGAGGGAACGACCACTAGCTGGAAAAAGAAAGACTGTTATTGCCAGGTAGTCCCCGTTTCTTAAGCTGTTCCGAGGTTTTAAAAAAATATGTTTTGCCTTATTTTTAAAACATGGGACCAAATTAGGGGCAAACAAAATGTGCCCGCAAATTGCGGGGTCATAATACCTCTATATTTTTCAAAGCAAGAAAAAAGATAAAAACTAGCTTACTAATTCGCTAGACTTTTACGTGTCCTAATGTGCTAATATGAGGGGTCCTCGTTAATTTTTCTCTCGTATTCGCGAAGGCAGTTCCGCTAGGTAGTTTATTTTCATATAGGAAGGTAGTTCTGTCGACCCTCGGAATGCAGTCGATCGGAATCCAACCTTTTGACCGTCGCATCGGTCTGACGATTGGGAAGAATTCAAGATCAAGATGCAGCAATAATTCTTCTTGATAAGTTATGATCAATAAACTGAACGTCGATAAAAAGCGGGCCATAGCCTGTTTGCGTTGGAGACTTATGAGTACCGAGAGAAATAACAACACATATATAATATAGATATAATCTTTTAAAATTCTGTTATGTTTTGTGGATAGAATAATGATTTTGCAAATAGGTATAAGAAAAATTGTATATCAGAGGGCTACACTGACTGCTGG
The DNA here is from genome assembly GCA_022494985.1 of Micrasema minimum. NCBI lineage: Eukaryota > Metazoa > Arthropoda > Insecta > Trichoptera > Brachycentridae > Micrasema > Micrasema minimum. The sequence goes on from JAGVSP010002635.1 coordinate 42,031, forward strand.
TATATTTAACCCATAAATGGTAAAGAAAGTGAAAGTTTTCTTACATTTTAAAAAAACCGGCTTTTCTGGAAGTTCTTTGTTATTCCATCGACGTTTTTCATTAAGTTTAATATATTTTATGTTTTGCTTCGTATATTTTGTATTTAAATGTAAATTGGATAGTTATGCTAACAAAGTGGTCAATGTATTGATATTTGTTGACATTTAGGTTTTATTATCAAAAGTCTGTAGTCCATTTGGAAAGGCAAGTCCATAAATTAAGAGCAAGGTTGAACACTTGTTATCCAAGCAAAAACAGTGTTGTAACTTGCACAATACTTTTACCAAACAGCGATATTGATACTCAATATCAATTAATTCATCCATCCTCGTGGTTTATTGGCTAAAGCCCTGTTTTCACGCCTAGGAGATTCTGGGTTCATTTATTATATACTTTTGTAGTAATTATTTTACCGAAAAATGGATTTAAGAAGTTGATAAAAATGAATTTCTAAATAAGAAGATAGAATATTAGTTCATGGTATAAAAATGAAGATAAATTGCACTTGGTGTACCAATGTAGTGCCCTATGCACCATTTATTTATTAGTTCTTTTACATTCTTAATAAAAAAAATTATTATATTTTGATGTGGGAAACATTTTACATTTTAATAATCAATAAATCCTATATTAACTAATGCTGATCCTATATGAGAAAAAAAGCAGAAGTTATTTTAAAATATATTTTAAAATAAATTCACTTTGCAATGTGAAATCTATGTTAGAATTGAGAATAACGTGTTCATCACTTCAGTCCGTTGAGGTCCACTGCTGGACATAGGCCTCTCCCTGCCGTCTCCACTCCTCCCGACAAGGGAAAGAAGTAGTAATAGTCGTTGTGCTAAAAAATATAGCTAAAATTAAATGGACTTGTCCATCAATAAATATAAAATTAAGTAAAAAAATCTAATATAAATAAAATAAAAATACTGGACAAATTCTTTAATACATTATGTAGATGTAGCTGTTTTCTGGTAAGAATATTTACAGTAATTACCATAGCCAACCGCAAAAAGTCACTCGTGATTGACATTATAAGTTTGCATTTCCTTAAACTTTATTTCCTGATTCAATTAGGTTAATTATAAAGTTAATAATAAAACATAATAGTTAAAACCGAGATAAAAATAAAACAATTAATCACCTACTTCTATACTAATGCGACCAAATTAAACTTTTATAAATTATGATTAAATAAAACGATGTTATGTGTTTCGTTTCGGGAGTAAAGTTACTCCCGAAACCAGGTAGTGTAGATAAATTCTATTTCTATAGAATAAACCAATTGTAACACATAACATTGTTTTATTCAGTCATAATCTATCTATATATATAAAAATGAATGTAAGTTTGTATGTATGTATGTATGTATGTATGTATGTATGTATGTCCTTTATAGATTCATAAACCGCTTATCCGATTGCAATAAGTTGTTCTAGAGGGTTGTTTTATTCACTCCTGGGAAGGTTCCTGCATTATAACATCCATTTTTATAATTTTTGTATTTGTGTATTTGATATGATTTAGTGACAGTTCCGGGTGAATTTTAGATGCGCCATGTAACCGATAGAACTGCATAGCTAAGTACATAAAGCTTATAAAAAATGTCGTCAAATAATGCTGTACAGCAAAAGGCGCTAATGTCGTTTTCATCACGTATACAATTTTTTTTTATACACCTCGAACTTTCAATTACATTTTTAAATTTATTTACACCCGATTCGGACTTTTTTTCACAATAAATAAGTGCCGTGAATTGGTTTTGAGCTATCGAGTGCATTTTTTACCTCCGAAAATGTTTTTTTGTTCAAGATTTCTGTGTTAGTTTCATCGTCAGTTTTTCTCTCTGAGAAAAAAAATCGTTTGACAAGGGCTTCTCCTGATCGAGAATAACTCTGCAGAGCTCTGTTTTTTGCAATAAATAGAAAGAAGACAAAATTCCAAGTTCAAAGACACCTAAAAATCGTTTCTAGCTGGGAAAATAAAAAAGTTATAACGTTTTAAAAACATTATTTTTTACTATGTAATATATTTTAAGTTTAATCTGTGTTATAATTTTTATGGCTATGGAATAAAATCATTAACAGACAGTGAATTCGTAATAAAAAGTACCTACCTTATAATTCGTTTGGAGTTTATATTATAGGTAGTCTACCTAGAAGTTTTTATTTCTCCTTCGAGCTACAAGAATCTTTGTTTGAAATTTGGAGCATTTGCTACTACTACTCTCCCTTATCCGCACCCAATGGTGCATAGGGCACTGCATTGGTACACCAAGTGCAGTGTCTCTTGATCATTTTATTACATGAAAGTAGGATGATCAGTCTTACGCTTCAGTCCCAGTCCAAGGTATCGCACATGAAATATTAATGTAAAAATAACATGTAAATAAATCATATTTCATCTTGACCCTCTACGGGAATCGAACCGGCGACCTCATACACGGTAGTAAAATGGGCTACCACTGTGCTACGAGGTGAACATATGGATCATATGGACTCGCACAATTCCCGAAAAATATATATTCTATTTGTATAATGCCGAATGAGTTTTAAATTTTTTTTAAATTTAATAATTATCATCACCATTACTTCCTATTACAGAATTGCTTCCCATGCACAGCATATGGATTTTTTAAATTCCAAAATGGCGGGCGTACCTTTTTTTTCGTAAAATAAAGTAGGGTATCGTTTTAAGGGTTTTTAAGGGTGCTGATTTCGAATTTAGAGTTTATTCTTAAATCCAAGATGGGCGGACGCAACGTTTTTTCATCAAATAAAGTTGGGTATCGTTTTAAGGGTTTTTAAGGGTCCTGATTTCGAATTTAGCTTTTATTTTTAAATCCAAGATGGCGGACGCAACTTTTTTTCATAAAATAAAGTTGGGTATCGTTTTAAGCGTTTTTAAGGGTCCTGATTTCGAATTTAGCTTTTATTTTTAAATCCAAGATGGCGGACAAAGCTTTTTTTCATAGAAGGATGTTGGGTATCGTTTTAAAGGTTTTTTGGGGGCCCTGATTTCGAATCTAGCGTTTATTTTTAAATCCAAGATGGCGGTCGTCCCTTTTTTTCAGAAAATGAAGATGGGTATCGTTTTAATGGTTTTGGGGGGCCCTGATTTCGAATCTAGCGTTTATTTTTTATTCCAAGATGGCGGTTGTCTCTTTTTTTTCACAAAGTGAAGAAGGGTATCGTTTTAATGGTTCTTGGGGGCTCTGATTTCAAATTTAAAGTTTATTTTGATATCCAAGATGGCGGACGCACCTTTTTTTCATAAAATGAAGATGGGTATCGTTTTTAGGGCGTATGGGCGTCCTGATTTCGAATTAAGAGTTTATTCGGAAATTCAAGATGGCGGACACACATTTTTTTCATAAAATGAAGGCTTGCATCGTTTTTAGGGCGTGTTCGCGTACTGATTTCAAATTTAAAGTTTATTTTGATATCCAAGATGGCGGACGCACCTTTTTTTCATAAAATGAAGATGGGTATCGTTTTTAGACGATACGGGCGTCCTGATTTTGAATTAAGCGTTTATTTTTTTAAATCCAAGATATTTTTTAAATCCAAGACGCACATCTTTTTTATAAAATAAAGATTGGTATCGTTTAAAGGGTTTTGGGTGACCTGTTTTCGAATATAGAGTTTATATTTGAAAATCCAACTTGACGGACGCACCTTTTTTTCATCTAAGAGTAAATTCCATTCATGCGTCGGACCTGCCACACACATTTAAAAAAAATAAATGTCCAAGGGTAATAGAAGTCCTCATATTAAATTTACGAGTCGGACGGCCAAGAAATTTAATTGTTTATGCCAAAGACGGATAAACAAAAAATATATTATAAATACCTACCATGAAGCACTTGAAAAATAAAGTCACCAAAATAAAATAAATAACATTCACACTATACCTTTATACATACGAGTATACACATTATACGAGTTATTCAATTTTCATAAATGCATTTATCATCAGAAAGAAAATACAAAGCATTCCTTCTATTACCAATTCCCAAAGAAACGAGATAAATCTTTCAAATTTCAATCGATATTTCTAGAATTACCTGTTTCTTCTGCGGCAGCAACGCGACGGGTATCAGCTAGTTCATTATAAAGTGCTACGAAGTGAATGCAATGTTTTTAAAAATGTTATTTATATACCAATTTACATTTCATTGACAAATAGGTAATGTGGCACCTAAATAGGCATGGCAGTAACGCGTTTGGCTGCCATGAATGAGGTCGCGGGTTCAACTTCCGATGGGGGTCAACTTTAAATATTTATTAACGTGTGATTTTCATATTAATATTTCATGGGTGATACCTTGGACCGGTACTGAAGCGTAACACCGATCATCCTGCCTTCATGTTACCCTAAAAATGATGGTCATAAAAAATATCTTGCATCAGGTTTTGTATTTTTTTTTATGAGGTAAATTATGTATTTTCATTAATTCTTTTTTAAAATTATTTGTATTAGTTCAAAAGTGTGGGGAATATTTTCTTTATTAACTCAACTAACTTTCTCAGCGTAAAGATGGAGAGAGTAAAAATCTTATCGGATTCCATTTCTCTTTCAAATAGTGACGAACGATTGGTGCATTTGGTTTCATTACCAAGTCATTGGCTGAAGGAAATCATCGATTATATTTCAGAGAAATAAGAAAAGTATAATATGAAGATGTTGATGTTGATAGAAATGTTTAAGATCGCCTCGTGGAGTAGCGGTAGCGCGTTGGACTATCATGCATGAGGTCGCGGGTTCGATTCCCGGTGGGAGTCAATATGAAATATATATTTGAATGCGATTATCAAATGAAAAATATTTCATATTTGATACCTTGAACTGAATAAAAAAAGGATTTTGTATATTTTATTAAATCACCCAGAATAATCACTTTTGATTTTTGTGTTCTCACCGGGAATCGTACCTGGAACCTCCGTATCGTAAGTCCAGCGTCTTAGTCATAAGCCCTGTAAACAAATTCTACCTCATTTTTGTAGGAATATAAAATGAAATATATACTTTAATTCATAATAATGCCCACTAGTCTTAACCCACCTGGCGTCCATTTTTTTTTTAATTTTTTTATTTTTTATTTATTTTTTTTTTTTTTACAAAGAAACAATTAAAAATACTAAATTTGTCCTCACTGGGGTAACCCGTGCCGAGGACTAACATTGATCACAAACCGTACAAAACACAAAACAAAACTAGGTTGAGAAATAGACAGTTTGACGGTCAATGTTTACTTCCTAATATGAAAACACATTAGACACAACACACCAACATTAAACTTAATGTGTACAGTACTCCATACACAAGCTTGAATAGACCCACATCATACGATCATACATAATATATAAGGTAATTTACATACAAATGCCTCACTTCATTACGAGAATACAGTTTTCTATAGCTTCCTTTTCGCTTTCATACTAATACTGTTTCCGGTTCTTTTGCCATCGGAATAATAATCGTTGCACTGGTATTAATTCCAGCTTTTATAAAACTTTATAAAGTTTTATTTATATGATCTAGTTTTTCCCTAATCCGCACCCTATGGTGCATAGGGCACTGCATTGGTTCACCAAGTAAAGAGCATCTTTATCATGTATTTCACGAAGGCGAGATGATCTGTCGTACGCTTATTATTGCAATAATTACGAATGAGGAAATAAAAATTTACGACGAAATTTTTTTTAGTTGGCTGCAAAACTCCGAATGTTTTTTTTTTAAATTCTGGTTATATTTTTAATTCAATCTGGCTTTGTTACCGAAACAAGAATTTATCTCCTTATTATCAATTACATCCCACACATACAAGTAACATTTATAAATTACGCTAACTTAATGGATAATATATTTAAAGGAGTTCCTATTCCAGGCTAGCGTGATTTAGACATAATTTATTATAATCCGATCTTATATCACTATAACGAAGAAGAAGGATGAAATCGTATTGAAAGTATCACAAAACAGATTTAAAAAATAAAATCTTAGTGCAAAGTAATCGTAATTTCTGTATTTTTGCTTAAGATCTTAGTTTTACCGCATTTTATTACGAAGAATTCGCCAACATTCAGGCTACCACTGAAAATCTCGTGCTTAATCTTGTAAACGGAAGAGAGAACACGCATGTGAAGCGACACATCAACTTACTGTATATACATCGGGTAACGAAACTCGATGTACAATCAGGAAACCAGTGAATCTACGTTATATTTGGAATCGATTTTGTAGAATAAAATTTTTCGATTTGACCCATAGTTTTCGAGAAAATTGAGTAAGGAGTTGATTTTTAAAGTGAATTTCTTACTAAATGTTAGTTAGAATGAAGATTACCTACATATATATAAAGAAAACAAAAGCAAAATCGAATTTTTTATAAGAATTTTTGCAATTTCACATAACCTACGGTACTTTTGAAGCATTTACGTGATTTTTTTTTAAGATCAGATCCAAAAGTCATACTACACATCTAACTCCAAATATCACGCAGATTCACCAGTTTTCCAGTTGTACTACCAGTTTCATTACTACATGTATATAACAGTTGGCAGATATGGATAGTAAATAGTAGGCGAAATGGGGAATGCAGGAATAGATTAAGCTGTCACTCAGCCAATCACAAGTCATAGTTCCTGTGAATGCCTAAATATCCTTATTCCTTCTTGAGTTTTTTGTTCCTATTGAGATATTAATAATAACATTGCTTTCCTTTAAAAAATCGCTTTCCTTTCCACTATGTACAATAAAAACAAAAAAAAACATATGTAAACAAATTACTTTTATTGTAAACAGTAACGCAATATTTGGTACTTTTTTTTCATATAATTTTAACAATGGCTCAGTTGTATAGAAATTTACGCATTAACTTTCTTTTCTGGGACACAATGGCTGGACAGTTTATTAAACTATTTTATAGTAGGTACCTTTGATGGTCGTCATAAAAATTGAAAGCAATTTTGCGTTTCAAATGCGTCATTCTAGTTGTTGCAGTACAAAGTTGCACGCGGATGTATTCTAAGTATAGTTCTACCAGTGTAACTATTAACATGACTCGTCAAAAAATTAAAGTAAATGCATTGGCACACCAAGTACAGTGTATCTTGATTATTGAAGTGAAAACTTCTTTAGAATCGTTGGGAGTGATTTGAAACTCTACAGTTTCCGCCGGCTGGCCGTAGTTCCATCTACCTCATCGGATACATCTACCAGTTGATCACCGGCACCCCTTATACTTTTATAATGTGGAGGTCCTCGGCTATAAAACAGAATTTGTTCTATTCATGCATCTGAAGAGGTAGATTCGACTCCAAAATTTTGTAGAAAACCGAGGGAGAAGGCGCCTTGACGCAGTATTTCACAGATATATTGATAAAATCGAAACAAAAACTTTTGTCTCATACTTTAGTTATCATAAGCCGCTCGTAGAAATTGAAGACATGGATCATGAATAATAAAAATGAAAAAAAAAATCAACTGGGTACCAATAATTATAATAAATAAATCTATAATTTAAGATCGGCGGGTTCATTTAAACTAGAATCACTTCCATAATAAGTATTATGAAGTAATAATTTATTGTTTTTGCAACCACCACCTGGGGAAACCCCCCCCCTTTTCCCCCCCCCCCCCCCCCCACCCCAAAAAAAAACCAACAAAAAAAACAAAAAATTTTCCAAACTTTCCCCCGCCCAAAAACCCCATTAACCAAACCTAAAAAAAAAAAAAAATACAAAAATTTATAAAATCCCCCAAATTTTTTAAAAATTTTTTAAATTTTTTTTTCCCCCCCTTTAAATTTTTTCTTAAAAAAATTTTTAAAATTTTTTAAAAACCCCCTATTTTTAAAAATTTTCTTTAACTTAAATTTTAAATTTATAAAAAAACCCTTAATTTTTTATTTAATAAAAAACCCCCTTCTTTTTAAAAAAAAAGAAAAAAAAATTAAAAAAGGTAAAAAAAAAATAAAAGAAAAAAAAAAAACATCAAAGATTACTAAAAAAAAAAATATTTAAACTAATATTTTTAATTAAAAAAAAAAAAAAACTAAAAAAATTTGTAATTTTTAAAAAAAGAAAAAAAATACATTACGGTTTTTAACAAAATTTATCCCCCCAAATACATTAATTTCTTTTACCTTTCTATAAGGTTGGGTTTTCCCTACCCTTCCCCCAAACCTAATTGGTTCCGCCCCACCCATTGGATAGTTTGACCTCCACCGGCTCGGACGGGTTTTTTTCCCTCTAAATTTTTTAAGCCCTATGGGGCCCCTTACCCTTTATAATTATCCCATAGCCCAGTACCAATAAAAATTTGCCTTTTTTTTTTAAAAAAAATCTAAACTTTGAATTTCACAAATTTAAAGGTAAATCTTTTTCCAAAAACCAAGCCTTTTATTATTATTTTTATATTATAAATTTAATACCCTTTTTGCAAAAAATAAAAAGGGTTTTAATATTAATTTAACATAAATTAAATAGTGGCTTTTCTTAAAATAGGAATGATCTTGTCGAAGGGGATTCAACCGACATCTCTGACTCACGACGCGACGCTCCCCATGGCCACCACCCGTTCTAAAATTTATTCTTACCCTTTTTAAATTTTTATTATAAAACCCCAAAAAATAAAAAAATTAACTTCCAAGACAAATTTTTTTAAAACCCTTGGAAACAATAGATATTAACAACTTTTTTTTTTTAAAAATTTTAAATTTTACTTTTCAAAAACCAAAATTTTTAAATTTAAAAAATCTTAAAAAAGAAATCCCCCCAAAAAATATTTTTTACCCCTTAACCATCCACACCTTTTTTTATTCTAAAAAACTAAATATAAATAAAAAAATTTTTAAAAATTACTCAAAAAAGTTTTCCTTAAAACAAAGATTAAAAAAATTTAAAAATTTTTCAAATTTAAATTTAAGGGGTTTAAATTTTTTTAAAAAAAAAAATGAAGGGGTTTTCCAAAAACATTTAAGTTTAGTTTTTAATGTTTTCATACATTTTAAGAATTGTACAATAGATTAATCAAAGAAAAAAATGCAAAAAATCAAAAAATAAGCAATTTTCCAAAAAAGATTTCCCCATTTTTTGTCCTTTTTAAAAAAAAAGTTTAAAAAAAAAAAATTCCTTTAAGATAAATTTTGGCAAAAAATTTTAAAAAAATATTTTTTCTATATAAAATAAAAAATAAAAAAATAAAAAACCCCATTTAAGGAAAAAAAAAAAAAAACCCCCCCTCCCCCCCCCTTTTCTCTCTTAAAAAAACTTTCTCTCCCCCAAATTTTTTCAAAAACCACTTTAAAATCACGTTTTTGGTCTCCCAAGTTTTTTTTTCCCCCTTTTAAACCCGGAATTTTTAAAATTTTTTTACCGCTTTTTCCCCCATTTCCAAACCCTCTAAAAACCCCCAAAATTTTGCGAAATTACCCACAGCCCTTTTTTTTAAATTTTTTAAATATCAAAATTTTAAAAATCCCTAAATTTTTAAAAAAAATTATTTTTTTTTTTTTTCCCCACCCCTAACCATACAAAATTTACAAAATCGGTTTTTTGAAATTTTTTGATAAAATTTTTATTTTACTTGTTTAAACCCAATAAATGCAATTATAATATTATAAAGGTGCCTTTATCTTAACTGACAAAGGCAGTAACAGGATGCGAGTTTCACTAAATATTTAAATATTCATGCTTACTCACAATTTTTACATGGCATCCATATTCATGGACTTATTTTATTTTGTCTGCTAAATTAATTATATTTATATACCTATTGTTTCTATTCATCACCATTTTATTATTAACTCTCTTCAATGGGGGCAGAGTTAAATTTAATTTAATTTATATATAATTTTTAAACGACACAAGAGAAAGATAAGGTGATATCCTTTCGTTTCGACAATTTATCGTGATTTTTAATTTTAATATGGTAGCCAGTAAAATAAATTTATAAAAGCTAATTATCTAGCTGCTCACATGAATATTGCGTCAAGCCCTTAGTACGACGTTTTTCATTGTTGAAATTATTTCTTTTCTTTCGGGTTGTATCATGCAAGATTTTTTTAAAAGTGAATTTAATGAGGCTGGTGAATAAATTATCGATTATTTTTATTTCGATAAAAGATTTTTTTAATTCCATACATTAACTCCTTTCTTTATTAATTGTAGTTATTTCACAATTTGTGAACAAATCACACTCCTTGTCGGAAGTGGAAATTTGATTGTGTCGATGGAAACCGTGTTTTAATAATCGTGTCTTTTACGTCGTGATTCTAACTACCTAATACAGTAAGTTTCTCTGAAATCGTATACTTAGAGCTGGTTTTATAAACATCCGTTAGACAATCGTTATGCTACCATTTTTTAGTAAACTTATATTTCGCGTAAAACTCACTTTTTCATTTGATAAATCGCTGGTTAAGCAATTTACCCGTTACCAGCTACCGACACTTTGTGAGGGGTAATGTTTCCTTACTATCCGTTTTTCGTAGAAATGTCCAATATTCAATATATTTGATGGATTCCAGCTAGAGTTTATTTGAAACTGTAAAATAATTATATAAATAATGACATGTCTTAAAAGGTAGTGAAAACTCCGTTTTACAGATTTTTGCTGGATAAATTGTCATATTGACATAATATTGTATTTCAATATGACAATTTGAGGCGGTTTGTGGAATCCATATGCTCGACACAGGGGGCGGATATAGTATGATGATGATGATTATTGTATTCGTCATAATTTGACACATCGGATTTGCGAATATCATAGACAAATTACAAACAAAACATAGAAATGTAGGCTTGGCTTATGGATAACAGTTCGTTATTAAAGTTGTTTATTAATATGCTACCTAAGAATTTCTGGATTGTGTCAAAATTAAAATGTACAAGCGGAAAACCAGTAAATCTTCATCATGTTTGTAGTCAATTATGTGGATTTTTTTAAAAATTTCAGTCCCAGTTTTCAAGAAAATTGAGTAGGTAAGTAATTTCTTTTTGATAAATTTTTAAAAATTGTTACCAAATATAATTTATTTAGTCAAATTTATACTGTTAAAAAACACAGTAAAAAAACCCGCGTTTTAATAAGAATTTATTCAATTTAACTTAATCTATGGTACTTTTGAAAGTGAAAGTTTGTGGATTCCATATGCTCCACACAGGGAGCGGATATATGGTATGATGATGATGATGACTTTTGAAAGTTTTTATGAAAAGAAAAAAACATTTTTTTTCAAGCTCAATATTCATATTACACATTCGACTCCAAATATGATGTAGATTCACCAGTTTTCAGGTTTTACTACGAGTTTTGTTACTCCATGTATAAAACTATGGACATTTTTAGAACATATTTTTCTGAAACAGATATCTTGGTAAGTATTTATAAGAATATAGCGAAATAATACATGATTTGCCAGAGAACGTTCAATTATCAAGAAGTTTGTTAGGTACCAAAGTAGGTATAACCCATTTAAAAAAAAATAACGGATGTAGAAATAATGTTTGAAAGCGGATATTGGATAGATAACCTGATATTAAATGTTCAGACTGAAGGTCGACCATTATTCGCTGACTGTAAAAAATCACTTCAATAAAAACCTAATTGTAATTAAAGCTAGTTAAGATTGTTATTATTTCTCAGAGTACCTATGTACGTTTTTATTAGGTAAGCTCGCATTAAAATGAAGTTTATAAATGCGGCAATCTTTGCAGGTTGAACACAAAATAAAATAAAAAAATAACGTAATAACATACTGAAATGATATTTAATCAAGTGTGATTTTTCACACGATTATTTCATGTATTTATATCTTATTTATTTATTTATAAAGCGCTAATTTTGCGAAAAATTGCCTCAAGAGCGCTGTACAGAAAGAGGCTAGATCTCAACTCGTCCTGCAGCTACCAAGCGCATAGACGGTTAGAAAATTCTAACCCCTGATTATAAATATAAACAGATTTTAATTATAAGTTAGAAAATAATACAAAATTATGTAGGTATACTTAGCAATTATAAGTTAGCAAAAGTGTTTTTGTTACTGATTTTCACTAAGTAGGAGGCTAGACAACAATCCATCTTGCAGTTTCAAAGCGCATGGATGATTGAGGATCTAGCCCCCTTATACTACGAATCTACACTGTGTGGTATTTAAAATATTTTTTGTTCTTTAGTATAAATTAGAATTTAACTAAGTATGCGGGATCCTAGTATTGTCTATTTAGCTGATTCTTCTGGGATGGTCCTGTCTCGGGTCCTCGGATCCTCGGGGGTCGGGTTCAGGTACCCACAGGGTACCTTGGGGCCTGGCGAGGCGGGATACCGGTCTCCACACGGGTGGTTGTAATTACTAATAAATAATGATCGGGGTAGAAACTTACATCCCTACCACTGTTAATTTGGGCCGAATCTGGTTGGTTTGGGTGATGGAAACAATGACAACTATAATACATAAGCCGAGACAGTGGTAGGGGGGGGTACAATGAAAGCATTTGTTCGCGTACATAATCGTAAATACACACTGAAAATCTTAAAATCACCGTTTAGCTTGTTGAAAAAATCGGTAGAGTTGGCTGGACTGAAAAAAGACTCAATGGTCTTTAAAGCAGTCTAGGAAAAGGGTGGGGCTTTCATTGTAGTCTTTTGTAGCTGGTAGATGGCAATATTGGCAATGTGTAGGTCTAAAGCACTGGCACTAATCCGTAAGACTGATCATCTTACCTTCACGTAATAACACGAGTAAGAATAATTGCACTGGTGTAACAATGCAGTTCCCTGTGCATCGTGAATACGAGTTTAGTTAGGTCCGGATAAGCGAATAAATGTATGAAAAATAGTAAAAATGGCGTCTGTTACCTATGGCTTATTATTTTACATCGCTGTGCTGCCATTTTACTTATTTTCTCTCAATACTTAAAGGAAGCTGGTAAAAATTATACCTGATGATGTAATTTCACCACTTTAGTAGATGATATTTCATATAACTTCCTATTGCTGGGTAGATAATACCTTGGAAAAGATTGAAGTAAATTAACAAAACGACATCCGGCGATACGCGTACTCACTTTCCTTTAATTCACCTAATCCTATACTTCAGAATTTTCTCAGTATACCAGTGTACCATGGTTTCCCACACTAACAGTCAGAACCCTTTTCTTATAAAATGAAAAAAAAAATTCTGGTAATGAGATTATGTGGGTACGAGCCTTAAAGGAAATATATTTAATCTTGTAAGCAAGGATCTTGAATAATTTAATTTCCTTGTTTACATCCAACGGCATGTCATACCATGCTTCTACTACTTTCCTTTATCCGCACCCAACGGTGCATATAGGGCACTGCATTAGTTCACCAAGTGCAGTGTCTTTTGATCATTTAATTATAAAAGGCTGGTAAGGTATACCATCCCAAGGCACCACACATGAAATATCGGGGAGGATAAGGGAATGTAGATGTAGTAATATTTCCCACTTTTAAAAGACCTCTTGGGCTGTTGAGGTGCTAATTAATTAATTAATTATAAAAAATTGTATCCATTAATAAATAATCTAAACAACAACATTTTGAATGAATACAAATACTTGTAGACAAATTACTGGATTATACCCATGCTGGGCTGATATCAGATATTATTGATATCTCAACAGAGACAGAGAAACTCTGGAAACGAATGTGGGTTATCTAGGCGTTTACAGGGCTTATGACCTGTCATTGGCTGGGTTAAGTGGCCACTTGATGTATTACAACATTCCCCATTCCGCCCATCATCTGACAACCATGTATGACAAATTTTTGAAACTTGTAAATATGTTGAGTTTGTTACAGAAGAATCCACATGCGAGTTATGTTGTCGACAGATTTTAAATATTTTGAATATTCTTTCCCTATAGTGACATCTGTTGAGAATATGGTTAAGCATTTTTTGGGGGCAATCTAACTTTATTGGTGTAGGTAAGGTTCATCCGAACTTGATTACTTACTAGAAGACGCCTGAAGATGTCTCTCCAATTTTTATTTGCTTTATTTTTACCAGTAAATATTTTTAACAACAACATTTTGAATGGATACAAATACTTGTAGACAAATTACTTACCCCGGCACTTAACCCAGCCAATGACAGGTCGTAAGCCCTGTAAACGCCTAGATAACCCACATTCATTTCCCAGACTTTCTCTGTCTCTGTTGAGATATCAATAATATCAAATAATCTAAAACTTAGTTTGCTCCAAGCCCATTTGGTTGTTACCGTACTTAATTAGAGAGAAGTTAATTCATAGTAATTCCTTTCTGACCATGAGTGGATTTTTCATAATATTTAGAACAAATTATTCCAAACAATTGCACCAAATCCTTGAAAGTATTTCTATGAAACAGATCTTAAATCGTGATACAATTTGGGCACTAAAACATGTATTTAATTTTTATAATCCGCATTTTTATTTTGATTTAAATGGCAATGTTTTCATTGTTGCAATGATTTTTTAATTATAATGACTTTTGTATTACGGACTAAAGCAAATAAGGCGTTTTTACTTCAAAATAATACACTGCCTTTTATAGACAAATGCAATTAAAACAGGGTCATATTATTACTGAATGTATTCTTATTCAGAATTTTGAATTGTTCATTCGAAATAATTTATCACCTACCCAATAATTATTTTGGTTGAATTTTTTATTGAAAAATCCAATGACATTGGAAAAATCATAGAAACTAACATGTTATTTTGTTATTATTTAAAAATAATAACCAATATGCTTCGAACGAGAATTCACTAGAAGGGGCGTTTCCATACAAATTTCGTACAAATTTATTTAGAAGAAGAAAACAAAAAATATATAACGAATTTATTTTAACTTTACTTACTGGCCCTGTTCTGTCAATTAATTATAAATAAGGGGGAAAAAACACAATCAGTCATAAGGGAAAGTGAAGGTAAGGTTCAGTGTTAGTGAAAATTATTATCATTATATCTGCAAATAAATGAGTTTCATGAAAATGAATAAAAGTAAACAACATTTTGAGTGTGTCCAAACACTTGTAGACAAAAACTGGATTTCACCCATTACGGGCTAATAATTACAATTTGACATCTCAACAGAGACGAGAAACTTGGAAGGGAATATGGATATCTAGGCGTTTACAGGGCTTATGACCTGTCATTGGCTGGGTTAAGTGGCCACTTGATGTATTACAACATTCCCCATTTCACCTAGTATTTGATATCCATATCTGCCAATATACAGTAAAATGGCGCGACGCTTCACATGTGAACTCTCTGTCATCCATTAAGAAAATTGCTAAGCATTTTAGCAGAAACCTTTATGATTGCAAGTGAGATTCTTACCATCACCTACTAGGAAACGCCTGAAGATGAATCTTCAATTTGTTATGCTTATAACTTTTACCAGCTAATTTTTATAAACAACATTTTGAGTGTGTCCAAATACTTGTAGTCTAGAAGTCTTTTGACAGTGATATCCGGAAATATTTATTGTTTTCTTTGATTGTTTTTTATGTATTCTACATTTATTATATGAGTCACAATGTTTTGCTTACGCTTTGTTCTTGCATGTAACCATGCTTACCTAGCGGCACCTTTATCGCCTATTACGATAATTTTCATAACACTTTTCCGTCGTCACTTATAAGATTAAATTTATCGCCTTTAGGCTCGTACCTACATAATCTCATTACCAGATTAATCTTTTTTAAACGCACAAGAAAAGGGTTACGACTCTTAGTGTGGGATACCATGGCACACTGAGAAAATATGTATCATTAATTAATAGTACGGAATTCTAATAAATCGTTTAAAATATCTGAAAAAAGTTTTCGGTTATTATCGAACCGGGGTGTGGTCTAGTGTTAGATTCGGGGACTCCGGATTAGAATCTCTAGGTTCGAATCTCACTCCAGCACAACTTGTTTCCTGCTTTCTGGCACAGTTATTCCGACTATTTGAAAGCAGCCCCAAAATGGAAATATTTGAGTATATCATAAGAACTCAAATGTTTCTTTTTAACAAGAAAAAAAAAAAAAATATTACGAAGGAATAGAAAATTTTAGATAAATAAAATTCTTCTTAGACTGATGATATATTCGGCGCCGATGATTTTGTTGGGTTAAATACAACATTTTTGCTAGATTTATAAAATATTGCTTCGCAAACCTGTGTTCTATTCAACTACGTATTTATTTAATAAATTTAAAGTTCTCCGAATCTCCGAATCAACGAAATTATGTACAACGTCAGCGCCCTTCTTGGGTAAACGGTGCTTTATAAGTTATCCTGGAATTACTATTATCTTAAGTACCTACCAACCCTTATGTATGGTAGTGAAGCGTGGTGTTGGAAAAAGAACGTCGAAAGTAGACGGAATGCTGTTGAATTGCGATCTCTCACGCGAATGTATGGTAAGACTATGTATATAGATGTACAAATGATGTCGAAATTAGAGCAGATTGCAAGTCTGAGATAAGCATTATCGACAAAATCAAGAAAGGGCTTTTACGATGGTTTGGTAATGTAAAGCGAATGCGTGAAAAAAGAACGGCTAAAAGAAGTTGTAATGCAAGTGTGCCTGGATGTAAAAGTGATGAAGGCCGAGAAATACATGGCATGATCAAGTACGACCAGTACTTGAAAGTGGACATGTGAAAAGTCGGAATAATCGGCATGAGGAGATGTATGAATGAAGGAAGCGTTTCAGGACAGAGTGGTATAGCGTCCTATCCTCTGCCTACCCCTACGGAGAAATGGCGTGATGGTTAGTCAGTTAGTTAGTGAATATGTACCTTTTTTCTCAGTTTCGATCGTTAGACATTATACACGCTGCGCCGTTGATCATAGCTCACAGATATGACCTTATTTAGATTGTGAAGTCAGAGAGGTAGAGTGGTGTAACCGCCGTTATTTATGTGGGAAACACAAATAATGGGTTATTAGACGTTTCCTCTAATCACAATCATTTCATCACTTCGATTAACATTTCGCAATGGTACTCAGATCTGTAATAAGCGAATGTTCCTCATGATTTATCTCTAATAGGAAAATATCACGTTTTACGAAAACCGATGAAAATATATGTCAAATTGATTTAGAAATATTAATATTAATATTAAAATCAATATGGATGTTGTAAAACAATGTTTTTATTCATAATTTTCGAAACAAAATTGATGAAAAATACCCTTTCACGAAAACGCTACACAATTAGTCGTGGCCCCCGTGACGTCATAATTCGGTCTCGCGTATATGTTTCACATTTTCAGTTTCATAGTGGTGCGGCTAAAGCGACTTTGATGATGCGTGCGAGAATTTAAGAGTGAATGAGGCGAGAGAAGGAGGCAGAACGAGAGATCCAGCTCCCAGGTGATGCCAGAAGACCCACACCAGTCAATCCAGTAGAAAAATTGCCCTACCTTGAGTATTATGAAGGCTGGAAAAGGAACATCTTCTGGGCTGCCATTCACTTCAAATAACTTCACAAAACAAACACAAAACGGAGCACAAGATTTCAATAGAAACAAATAGCAATGGATGATGGGTTTAAAAGCGTTCGAAGATGAATTTAAATGCGTTCAGATTATAAGATGAGTTTAGATTAGTTTAGTGAGTTGCAAACAAGGCGTGCATTTTTGCGGGGGCGATAATTGTTACATTTAAAGTCTACCCGCGATGTGCAAAGATAGTGCCATAGACGATGTTGGATTTTTGGATAGAGGACAGCATAGACAAAGGAATATTGGAGTAGGAATCAAGGATTTACTGGGGCAACTTTCAAAAAATTACAGGAATGTGTTTCTATGACTAATCAAATTTGTAAAATTAAAAAAAAAACGTGATTTTAATGATAGTGGCATTATTTTTATTTCGCAGCTTATATTTACTATGGGTATTTTGTGGCCCTGTGGTACAATCTTTGAGACTAGACACTGTGGAGTTTCTCTAGAAAAAAAAATCAACTTCTTTCTCAATTTTCTCGAAAACTATAGGGTCAAATAATAAAAAAATCCAAATTGATTATAAATATGATGTAGATTCACTGGTTTCCCGCTTGTACATCGAGTTTTGTTACACGATGTATGCATAATACTGGCACAAGTAATTTTCATTTACGTAGGTATACAGATAATATCAGGTATCCTTTACCATTATTGCTTTACAATACATTATTACCTATAATTAAACATTTTGTAAAGGTCAATTACTTTGCGTCTTTTATGCATCGGCATTTTAATAGTTTTACCGTCTAGTAAAGCGCTTTACGGTTAGTTATTCTTATTAATCATTAATTAAATGAAGAAGTCCAGTTATACAGCAGTGGATTTCCTCATTGTCAACAGTGGACGTCCAGTGGCTCAATCACAGATGATTATCGACGTGCTAAGCATTTAAACGATCACAATGAACATACGTTCATATCACGGTCGCGTTACCAAGCACAATAGATGAAAGGCATACTTTGATAAATGTTTCTTTTTATTTATTTCTCAAATTGATTTAAAGCAAATAAATGGCATGATAAATTGTGCACAAACAATTAAACTCTATAAAACTCAATTATTTTACTTTACTTACAGTTTTGGCGTATTTTACATATTCAAAGCAGTATTTAAATTATTAATATGTAACAAATTAAAGTTAAATAAAAAATACTTAGTACACTTCCACTTTTATTTATTTTGACCAGTTAGCGCTTTCACCCTGTAACGGGCATCTTCAGACTTGTGGAAGTGTACCAAGTATTTTTTATTTAACTTTAATTAGTTATATATTAATAATTTAATCATGGAATTCCACCAAGTAATGTCGATACAAAATATAAATCAAACAGTATTTAAACATTATTCGATATGTAAAATGTCGCGAAACGTAAATATTTTGAATTTTGTCATTTAATATTAGGTGTTTCCAAGCATCAGGTTAAAATGTGGCAATATTAAAAAATATAATAATTCCGATCGATAACTTTTAACGGATGTTCCATTGTGATCGCGAAAACGTTAAACATTCATGTAGCTCAATCACAGATAACTATCGACGTAGTTAAAAACGTGCTAATCACGAGCGATCACAATGACATACCGTTCAATACCGCGATCGCTGAGCCGAGCATTGACGATCTGAGCCGAGCGGAGCCGATCTACGCTATATCGCGGCCGTACGTCAAACGTCAAATCATCGCGCTTGTCGGATTTTTTATTATGTCGACTGCTTTTCTCATATATTTGGCTGCCGAAAACGGCTAAATTATAATAAAGATTGAATGAAGATTTGTGCGAATAAGATATATCTCGGGAAATGGCTCGCGACTAGTATGCGCTCGTTTAATAATCCCGATCGATAACTTTTAACGCGTGTTCCATTGTGATCGCGAAAACGTTAAACACCCATGGGTAAGAAATCGTTATCACGTCGCTTATTACCGAGTCGGTACTGATCTGTGATCGAGCAAATGGTGAGAAATCGTTTTCACGTCGCTTATTAGCACGTCGATAGTCGTTTGTGATTGAGCTACAGGACGCCGAGAACCTGATGCCTTGTAAAATAGGCAAGCGTGGTGGCGGCTCTCGGAGGCATACGTTGTATATCTAGCCAGCCGAGAAGAAAATGCTGTAATATGTTTGAGATGAGTTTACGTTTGCCTGACATTATGATGTGTAGATCTCTATCTCTCGGCACAGAACATTAGCTCTTCTTGTCATGCACGCCAGCAGTCGCTATTACCTGACAGAACATATTATTATCATGGCTTGTAGCAAAACAAGATTGTAATGTGCGAGCAGAGCATCGTGAATTCCACGCTAATGTGGCAAGACGCACTTACAAGCGTTGCATGTCACTTTCGATTAGATCCAAGTGTTCTCAAACTGTCTAAATAATGTATTTATTTAATTTATTTATTTAATTACAGGTAACTCTACAATGTGACAATATCTTACATTTTACATTTTATCATAATAATTACATACATGGTTATATTGCACATCAATTACAGAATTACACAGCATTATTATTCTCGTACACAATTTACAGGTTTAAAAAGCTTTAAGTAGTTTGCATTAATATATTCGATCAGAGGTTATAAAAAGATTTTATCTTCCTCTTGAATTTACCACATCTATCATTAAATACATCAATATTTATATGTTTTTCTATGTCATTGTACAGTCTTAACATTCGAGATAAGGCATTAAAGTGCGCCATGTTATTGTTAAAAGTTGGGACAAAAAATGTTTTCTGTGATCTCAACCGCCGACTTGGAATATTGTTAATAAATGTTTAATCAAACATTTTCAAAAAAACATTGAAAAAACATGGCATACTTCTCTTGCTTCCTCCACATTCATACATCTTCTCATGCACGCACGTGGATTATTCCGACTTCTTACATGCCCACATTCAAGCACTTGTTTTACTTGATCATGCCATGTCTTTCTCGGCCTTCCTCGACTTCTAATCCTGGCACAGTCGCATCATATATTTTTTTATCCGTTCTTTCATCATCCATTCGCTCTACATGACCGAACCAACGTAAAGACCTTTCTTAATTTTGTCGAGAATGCTTATCTCAGCCTTGCATTCTGCTCTAATTTTAACATTAGTGCACCTATCATACATAGTTTTACCACACATTCGCCTGAGAGATCGCATTTCAACTGCATTCAATCTACTTTCATCCTTATTTTTCCAACTCCATGCTTCGCTTCCGTACATAAGGGTTGGTACCAGAACTCCACTATGCACTGCCAATTTAGCTTCTTTTGATAAGCACTTATTAGATACTACCGACTTTAAGGCACCATTAACTCTGTTACCGGCACTAACCCTCCTTGCGATTTAAATGGTGATTTATTTTATAATATTTAATTATGTTATTTCACCCAACAGTTAGAGAATCTGTGGCCTGTTTTAATTGGAAAGAATTGAAACAAATGGATTATCAACACCTTCGTATTAATGAGTGTAATTATTTCGTGTTACAGGTCCACTCCAAAGGATTAAAGTTCGGTATTTACGAGGACTACGGTAACTTCACTTGTGCCGGCTATCCAGGCGTCATTGGACATCTTCATACTGGTTAGTATCTTGAGGATTTTACCCATGGAACAAACACAACTGACTAACTAACCATCACGCCATTACCTCGAAGGGATAGGCAGAGAGGATAGAACGCCACACCACTCTGTCCTGGCATACTTCTCTTGCCTCCTCCACATTCATACATCTTCTCATGCACGCACGTCGATTATTCCGACTTCTTACACGCCCACTTTCAAGCACTTGTGTCGTGTCGGTTACCAATTTTCAATTTAATTATCCAAGCTGAGGGACACAGGGCAGGATTGACGCGGGAAGAGGAGAAAGTGTTGGCCCGTAATGAGATCTCTATCAGGCTTCAGATGGTGTTCATATGCTCCACATAGGAGTGTACATGTCAAAGAAGGGATAAAGCTGGCCTAAAACATTAATATATCCATATAATACTATCATAACCAGGTGTTTCAACTTTCACGGCCACTGTTTAGTATAGTTTTATGTCGCATACGAGTAGGTACTTTATTAACTTTAGTTTTTACTGGGAAAAATTCCCGCTGACATGACATTGGTTATCTAGGCGTTTACAGGGCTTATGACCTGTCATTAGCTGGATTAAGTGGCTACTTGATGTACTACAACATTCCCCATTCCGTACATCATCTGATAACCATATAATATGACAAATTTTGGAACTACTATAAAATATATTGAACTCGTCTTCGTCGTTCTGCATTACCGAAATTTTCCATGCTGGTGTCATCTGTTGAGAAGTTTGTTAAGAATTTTTTGGCAATCACCTTTTTTAGTGTAGGTAATGCTCTACCGAGCTTATTTACTTACTAGAAGACACCTAAAGATGTCTCTCCAATTTTTGTTTGCTTTGTATTTTAACCAGTAAATCTTTTTAACAACATTTTGAATGTATACAAATACTTGTATACAAATTATTGGATTATACCCATGCTGGGCTGATATAAAATATTATTGATATCCCAACAGAAACAGTGAAACTCTTTATAATTTGTCTACAAGTATTTGTATACATTCAAAATGTTGTTAATAACATTGCTTGTATTTAAATGTTTCAATTATCCACCGTAAAGAAGACCGCTGCAATGGCGGCCAAAATATCGGTATATTTTTTTTATTTTTTATTATTTTTTTATTACTTGAAATAGCATACATTCTATACAAATATAAAATGTACTCTAATATTAACAATAAATTCATATTCATAAATACAATAATAACACACCCTCATCACACATTATTCGACACATAATCTTTAACTTTATTTTTATTTTTTGATTTTTTTTTTTCTTGGTATATATTCTTTCCCATTTCATGATATAACTTAACTGCCTTAAATAGGACCGAATTCTGGGACACACCTTTCCTTCTATATGGTAGTCTTATTTTATCTTTATTTCTTGTTTTGTGTCCGTGTTGACATTGATTTTCTTCCATTTTTTTCCAAAATTCTGTTTTTTTGTTGGTGTTCATTATTTTGAATACAAATAAACTAATTAATTCATAAACTAAGTTTACCCAAAACCCATACCACATAATTTAAAAACAAATATCGCCCGCTTAGAGTGTAAACCTGTTATCTTCAGTAGAATCTCGGGTACAATTATTTTAATGTGATTGTTTTTTGTGAATTCCACATAAATCCACAAACTGCCCAGGCCAACATCGGGCCCCACCCGCCATCCCCTCA
>JAGVSP010002636.1:0-42828 GCA_022494985.1 Micrasema minimum
GCGGGTTTTTATTTATGGATACTATTAATTTGACTAAATAAATTTTTTGAAAAAAAAATCTACTTCGTACTCAATTTTCTCGAAAACTATAAGTCAAATAATATATTTTTTCTATAAAACTGACTCCAAATATGACGTAGATCACTGGTTACCCACTTGTACATCGAGTTTTATTACACCATGTATAGGTACTCACATTACTAACTAAATGGAGAAAGTGATATTTGCCTGCTAAACATCATAACTTTTTCCACGAATTGTAATTCTAGTCTAAATTTTCTTAGACCGGAGTTAGCGACTTTTGCCTGAATGGCAACGAAATGTCATCTATGTAAGTTCAATACCACGTATGAGCTATTTAAATTAAAATACGTATTGATTGGTACATTCGAATTTTGAAATTGACCAATAGGTGCCTTGCTAATCAATGGCTCATTTGTGGTATTGATTACTGAACTATACTTACATAGCGTATTTTATTTTGTTTAGGGGGTTTAGCATTAACTCCAAATAGAATTCTTCTATCTCATTTCTTGTTCTTTATTCTCCGTTTTGTAGGGAGTTCATTGGTGAAAAGAAAATCTTTTAAGCTCTAAACAAAATTGAGGACATGAAGAACTATATCGCGAGTTGATGCTAAGGCCCATTTCTATCTTTTTACTTAGTGTATTTTTTAATGGAAATTTTTATCAGCTTGAATTTGTAAAAATGTATTTGTGACAAAATTGTAATATAGCCAAAATAAATTGTGAGATTTTAGCTTAACGAACTGGTCCAACGGTCATATATTTAGCCTAAATTATGAATGTCTCAGTTTTTCATATGATTTTTAACAAAACGATCCTATTTTCACAAACTAGTGTAAGTTTTTGGATAGTTGCGTAATTATGTACCTACCTACTTTAACATAACAGAATAATATTCTAGTTTCATTAGGTTTTTTATAACCTTTCTTGTTGTAAGTATCGGTTAAGACAACACAATAATTGGATAGAGATAGCATGTTACTGGAAATGTGGATAGAATGGGAAACAATCTATAAATGTGTTCTAAAGTTACGTAAAAAGAAAAAATAAAGTATATAATGAAACAACTCTTTTATTTGACATACAACATCATCATCACTTCAGCCTGTTGAGGTCCACTGCTGGACAAAGGCCTTCCAGCAGACTTCCTGATGTCATCCATCTCATTGGTAGACGTCTGGTTTTCTCGGTCTCCACACCAGAATGCATTTTGTCCATCTGCCGTCCTTCGGCTATGTGACCGGCCCATTTCCACTTCAACCAAGCAATTCGCTGCACCACGTCGCAGACCTTTGTCTGGCGTCGGATCCAATCGTTCCTTTATCTGTCTCTTAATGTTATTCCAAGCATAATTCTCTCCATGCTGTGTAACTTGCAACTTATGGGAAGATTGCTTGGTGAGAGTCATTGTTTCATTGTTTTGCGCCATAAGTAAGGGGATGGGTAGAATGCATTGGTTGAACACTCGAGTCTTTAGTGAGTTGGGAATGGAGCTTCGGAATGTGGAATTTAGCTTTCCACATACAATTTTGACATCAAATCCTTTTTCAACCTTCGCAAAACATGTTCATGATTATTATTGATATCTCAAGAGAGACAAAGAAGCTTCTTTGGAAAGGAACAAGGAGTGTTTTAAGGCCTCGTTTGGAAAAAAAATAAATGAGCCTTTACTTTCTATACATTTTTCATTCCAAGAAAACTTGCCTCATTATCTTTTCACATCATGAAAAGGATAATTAAACACAACAAATAAAACAAAACATTTTTAACAAAATACGATTTATCAGAGTTATATTATTTTTACATTAAACGACTTAAACATATTTTGCGCAATTATTTACATTTTTGACTGTATAAATACATTATTTCTTACTGAACAAAAAACATATAAAAATGATTATGTTTACTTATGGAAGTAATTTTTCGTAGCATAGTGTAGTGCATTTGGCTACCGTGCATGAGGTTGCGGGTTCGATTCCCGTAGAGGGTCAACATAAAATATTTATTTACATGTGATTTTTATATTAATATTTCATGTGTGATACCTTGGACTGATTCTAAAGGCGAAGACTGATCATCTTACCTTCATGCAATAAAATGATCAAGATCCACCGCACTTGGTTTACCGATGCAGTGCCCTATGCACCATCGTGTGCGGATAAGGGAAAGTAGTAGTTACTACTAACTAATACTACTGTATAGAAAAAATGCATATTTTAAAAATTGTATATATAACGAGGAGTTATAAAATAGACTAAAAAAACAGCAAACAATAATAAAAAAGATAAGAAATATAAAAAATCAAAAAAACTAGTAGAAAAGAAAGTACATTCCAATCGCTTTTGCAGTAGTAAACATAACAGCATGGAAAGCAGAATGTACTTTAGTAGAGGGTAACTATTTTTTAAATTGTGTCTTCATAATAAAATAGCGTTAACAAATTAATATAAAAAACATTATGCAAACTTGATTGTATAAAAATGATCATATATATATTTTTCTTCATATTATTTTATCAAAATATTGACTTTTTTCTCTTAGTTTAATTTTAAACACATAAAAAACAATATCTTAACTAACACACTACATATTTATGAACTGCCGGGATATATGTATTATATTTTTTAAATCCTCAAATAGAGCCTTAACCATGCATTGAGGCATTTAGGCTCGGGCTAGGCGTCCTGGATACTACGCTGTTGACAATCCCTGGCAGTTTGCCTTAAGCTGCGGGTACATATTTTGACAAGGCAATGCACTCCCTCGGCGTCGCTGGACGTCCGCTGTTTGACAATTCCCGCCCCACATTGGCAGCGGATGGTATGGTGACTAGATTTTATTGGTTTGAAAAGAAATCTTAACCCGATCGTTATCGGCCTGATCAAAGTTTGATTGACCCACCTAAAGCTCCACATTGGACATCGACGATATTTGGTATGATGATGAGATTTTATAGGTTTGAAAAAAATCTTAACCCAATGTTTACCTTATAAATAAAGTTATCAAAGTTGACTCACAAGATGTCCCATCGTAAAAAAAATTGATAAAAAATAATCGATTGTTTTACACTGTCCGATTTACATAATATTTTAAATAAAAAAAAAATTCCTCTTAACGCAGTTTTTTTAATCGAATAGTACTTTTTATTTTTTTGAGCACCTGAAAAGTAGAAAATTGGACAGTTTAAACTAAAACGAAAATTTTTTACAATTCGACAAAAACATTGGGACCGTAGCGAACTTTAACCAAAAACAGTGGATTAACTTCATTGTTTTTTAATAATTTTCAACTAATTGACACTTTGATCTACTAGTTTTTCTAATCTCATCCAGTATGAAGATTCCATGGAAGCGATGAAACCGGTTACTGGTGTCCAAAAAACAAGAGGATCAAAGTGTCAACCAGTAAATAATGAAAGAATTTCATCTGTAACTGAAATAAATAAACATCCATCTACATATCCAAAGGGTTACATCCCGTTGTAGTTAGGCCCCCCCGCCACTCTCGGGGGCGACCCAGTTGATGTTCTGGGTGGGGTCCTTGATGTCACAAGTCTTGCAGTGGATGCAGTTCTGGGCGTTGATCTGCAGCTTCAGGCCATCGCCTTCTTCTAGCGGTACGTATTCATAGACACCTAGCCCGGACAGAGGTATTCAACATTATAGTCTACAAGTATTTGGACCCACTCAAAATGTTGTTTGTAAAAATTAGCTGGTAAAAGTTATTTTATTGATTTATTATATATTATAGACATTTTTAAATGATTACACAGTAGTAGGTCCTTCCTTCATTTCATTACCGCCATAGATGGCAGCCAGACACTGTTCCCTAAAATGCACTAGATTTGTGTTGAAAACATCAATATTGTTAGTATACTTATTAGCCAGTGCGTGCATTCTACGTATCGGTGAGTTAGCACTGTAATTGGTCGATGATTGGCTACAGTAAAATAGTGCATTACTACGGGTAACTCGACCAGGCACTCATATATACTAATTAATTTGTTAGTTGACAACAATCAAACATAGATCTTAATACTTTGAACAGAAAGAGCAAATCATTTTATATATTCTTCTATTTTCTAGTGTTTGTATATTAAAAAAGTTATAATTTATGTTTACAATGGGAATATTTAATTTAAAATTAATAAAGCGCAATAATTTATGTTAGACACTTTTAATGTTCTTTACGTGAACCCTGTAATAAGGAGACCAAATGACCGAGTTATATTCAAGCTGACTTCTTACTAAAGTAATATACAAAATTTTCATCGTTTTCATAGATTCGAAATTTTTTATTGTCCTCAGTAAAAATCCCAATGTTCTCATACTTTTATTAACTATGTTTTGAATAATATGATTAACGAAGCATAATTTTTCATTGAACAGGATTCCTAGGTTTGACATCTCTGTGACTTTTTCCAAAAGTGATGAGTTAATATTATATTTGAAAACAATGGGATTCCTGCTGCGACTAAAAGTCAAAACTTTACATTTATCGACATTAAGGTTTCCTAGTAGATGATATAATTCGGTAAGAATCTCACTTGCAATCATAAAGGTTCCTACTAAAATGCTTAGCAATTTTCTCGTTGGATGACAGAGAGTGTTCCCATGTGAAGCGTCGTGCCATTTCAATGTATATATACAAGTTCTGATAATTGGCAGATATGGATATCAAATACTAGGTGAAACGGGGAATGTTGTAATACATCAAGTGGCCTCTGAACCCAGACAATGACAGGTCATAAGCCCTGTAAACGCCTAGATATATATTCCCTTCCAAATGTTTAGCGGATTTTGCAGACGCAATGACGATTTGTACCTACCAGAAATAAGATGAAGAAGTTAATATCAAAATCTATGTTTGATTGTTGTCAACTAACAAATTTAATTAGTATACGAGTGCCTGGTCGAGTTACCCGTAGTAATGCACTATTTACTGCAGCCAATAATCGACCAATTACAGTGCTAACTCACCGATACGAAGAATGCACGCACTGGCTAACAAGTATACTAACAATATTGATGTTTTCAACACAAATCTAGTGCATTTTAGGGAACAGTGTCTGGATGCCATCTCTGGCGGTAATGAATAGCTACCTACTGTGTAATCATTTAAAAATGTCTATGTAAAAGCCCTATGGGCGTAAGAACAATAAAATAAATTACCTGCAGGACAAAATCTGGCCTCAGGTCCATCATAGATAGCCAGGTTGGTATTTACAGGCACACTGTCATCTTTCAGTGTTAAATGCGCCCGTTGATCACCTTCGTGGTTCGTTCCTGTCGAAAACAAAATCAGCTTTGTCAATAATTTATTAAATGGACTTGTGCACCAAATTTTTCTGCAAATGTACAAAAATAAACAATAAAATCACAAAACCATCAGTTTTGTACATAGGATAATTAATAAGCGAGAAATGATAATATTTAAAGTTCTAACTTTTTACAAAACTCTAGTTTTATAAGGTTTTCTATGAAATGCGATCTGTTCTCAAGGGTGGATCAAAAATACTTCACAACTTTACTACAATATTTTATTCAGGTAAGACCTGCGTTGCAATGTGCGAGCGAACAGTTTGTGTGTGAGGGAGAAGGAATTCAAGATCAGTGGTGCACTGCCATTGAATAATAGATCATCTTCTTACAGTGTTGAATGTAAATATTACCTGTGAGAGCGACGGAACTTAGCAGATCGAATGTGAGTTTATTATCAGGTTTGGGGTAGTCTATGGGAGTACACTGTGAGGCTGGCAGCAATCTGGCTGAGTCGGGAGCTGAAAATATAGTAAAAAAAACATCATCTAACTGTTTTATGATCAGACCACAGACATGCCCCTGCACGAGATGTATCAGTTGAATCCCAACACCAACCTAATGGGCCACAACTGGAAGGTCTATCGTCCCCAGTTCCACCTAAACCCTAAGGAAAACTTCCTTCCCAGTAGGGTGGTTTTAGACTGGAACAAATTGCAGGCCTAGTTGTCCACTCTACTAGGGTCCAGTTCAAAACCGTTTAGATGCAGAAGGCCGACAAAAAGCAGTACAAAAGAAAGGCGAACCAGCAAAAGCTGCCTGCCTATAACATAATAATAATAACTTTTCTATAATATATACAAACAAGTGTCTCACCCCCGTGGCTCATGGTCCAGGGTTCGCGGCCGCCCAGCAGCGTAGTGAAGGCGGAGTACAGGATGCCCCCGTACAGGCCCAGCGGCGAGTGGAAGGACGGCCGGCAGTTCCTCACGGCCTTCAGCTCCTTGTACACCCAGGAGCTGCGGAGGCTCTCCTCGTAGGACGCGGGGTGGATGACGCCGTCGGACCCTTTCATCAGGCTCTCGCACACGGCTTCGGCTGCCAGGGATCCTGCAGACATTGTAATGATATATCTCGGGGCCATATTTTACATTAGATTACTCTGAAAACATTTTCCTACAATGTCAGTATTGATTTTGAAAATAAGTTAACTTTAAATATTACGTTAGTTTTTGTAGTATGTGATATTTTCCTATTCATCAGCAGTATTGCCTCACCACTCTTGATGGCGTTGTGGGTCCCCTTGATCTTGGGCAGGTTGAGGAAGCCAGCGGCGTCCCCCACCAGACAGCCCCCGGGGAAGGTGAGGCGCGGGACGGACTGCAGCCCGCCCTCGCACAGCGCCCGCGCACCGTAGCCGACTCTGGTGCCGCCTGGAATGGTCAAACGTCAGCCATCTTTTTATGGACAACACTGGACATAAGCACGCTGTTTATCATTCAAATTCATTTTATAGGTACATCAACAAAAATATTATTAATATCAATACCTCATACATACACTCACTAAATTATTTACTTACGACCCCGCACCATCCCTACCCTGAAATTGATTCTGTAAACTTTTCTCCGAGAGCCACACGATCCAGTATGCAGAAAATATTGAAGCAAGTAAAGACATGCATTACTTTTGGTCAGAGGGATTATGAGTATTATGCTGTCAAGCTTTACAACATGCTCCCTTTGCCCATCAGTAGCCCAATCACAGATGATTGTCGACTGCTTAAAAGCGTGCTAAGCATTTGACCGATCACAATGAACATACGTTCATATCACGGTCGCGTTGCCAAGCACCATAGATGAAAGGCATACTTTGACAAATGTTTTGTTTTATTGCTTTCTCAAATTGATTTAAAGCAAATAAATGGCATGATAAATTGTGCACAAACAATTAAAACTCTATAAAACTAAATTATTTTACTTTACTTACAGTTTTGGCGTATTTTCCATATTTAAAGCGGTATTTAAACATTATTATTAGATACGTAAAAAAAATATTTTGAATTTTGACATTTAATATTAGGTGTTGCCAAGCATCAGGTAAAAATAATATTAAAAATATAATAATCCCGATCGATAACTTTTAACGGATGTTCCATTGTGATCGCGAAAACGTTAAACATCCAGGGTGAGAAATCGTTATCAAGTCGCTTATTAGCACGTCGCTTATTAGCACGTCGATAATCATCTGTGATTGAGCTACTGATCAATAAAACAAGAATTTGTTTTCCAAAAAGCTGTGCCAAATTGGATAGAATAGAGATAAACAAAATTATTTAACCTAACATTTTTACCATCCTTGTATGTAAATATATTTATTTTATTTTATTTATTTGACTTTTTGTACAAATAGTTGTGTACATTGGTGGGTTTATTGCCCAAATTGGCAATTTCTTCCAACCAACCAATATAAGAACGTAGTGCGGGTATTTATCGTAAGCGCAATAACAGATCTTCAATTTTTTTTTACCTTTTAACATTCTCTTCATCCTCCCCATTAGTACACACACACACACACTATCACACTCAATGTCTACCTAGGATAGAAGGGAGGTAAAACAGGAATAAAATTTAAGGAAGAGATAGGAAATGTTTTTTCAGCCGTTTTTTAAAAGATGTGACTGATTCGGCTTCTGTTTGTATATGTTTTTAAATAATTGTTGTATTAGTCCTAGTCACAGGTTACCCCAGCGAGGACAAATTTATTTTTAAACTATTATGTAATATTTTTCTAAATGAATAAAAAAATTCATATAATGTGATTATTCGCATAAAAATATTTCATACGTAATACCTTGGACAGGCGCTGAAGCGTCTAATCATCTTGCCTTCTTGTAATAAATTATAAGATTCACCAATGATGTACCAATGCAGTGGCCTATAGTTGAGAACAGAAGACTCAAGATCGTGCAAGGTGAAAAATCTTTGTTAAGGAGGCTAAAGATTTTCACGAGCTATTTGACCATCTGAACAAAAAGTATGATTCTAGCATAAAAATGCATTTAATTATTTTACCTTCAAACACCTTACTGATGGACGGATGCGTCTTGAACTTCTGAAACTCTTCTGAAGGGGCTCAGGTACGGGTTGGTATAGTCCAGGCCGACCACGAAGCCGACAGCCACCAGTGGCACGTCCCCAGTCTCCGGCTTCAGGTGGTAGAGGAAGGAGCCCCCGTACGTGTCCCTGGGCAGCGGCCAGCCGACCGTGTGTTCCACCAGGCCTGGGTGGTGGTTCTCTGGACGGACCTCCCATAGCTCCTTGATGCCCAGGCCGTAGGTCTGCGGCTCGGACTGGTCGCGCAGCCCGAGCTTGTTGATCGCCATCTTTGTAAGGTGGCCGTGACAACCTGGAAATTGTAATGTTGAAATTTCGGTTGTGTAAAAGGTTCACTGTCGCTCTAAAAACGGCGAAGCTTGGGATCACCCATCAGCTGACATCAGCCGGTTTTTTTTCTTCAGAAACTCGTAAATAAGTTTATTCATTTTTTAAACTAAAACCGGGTTTTTTATGAGATATTGCACTACTCAAACAGCAACATAAATGACAAGGTGGCAACACTGGTTCTCACACTGTACAAATACGGAGTTGGCAGTCCAACCCCACCATACTATTTCCAAGCGTTTATTTTACTTTTGACAGCTCGATTATGTATCGATTAGGGATGTCCTAATGCGTTACCAAATCGATTTCTCATAAAAATCGACTTTATTTATGAAGAAGTTTTAATCAATTTAACACATTTATATTTTATTTTTGCTCAACATTTTGTAGTTTATAAAACATACCCAGACGTTTAGAGCAGAGTTTATATTACGAAAGCGCTGTCGTAAAAACTTTTTTTTTTAACAGTCTTTATTCAATAAAAAATATTACAAAAATTACATAATTTCTTTACAAAAGAAACTTTAAATACAGTCCCGATAAACTCCTTAATTGGAGTTTGTCATCGGGTGCAGGAGCTACAGAACACCCAAATATGCATAGGACTATTTTATTGTCGTAATGTAAATTGAGAAATTTTGTGTTGCGACAAACAAAGAAAAAAAAACAAATAAGTAGGTTTTAATTTAAATCACATTTTATATTTTTTCATGGAAAAAATCAACTTGAATAATCCTTGTAGCATAAGTAGGCTCAATAAACATCGATATCCATACATATCGGAGCTAAAGAACATGCTTCACTATCGTAAAGAAAAAACATGAAGTTTAGTAATGCATTTTTCGTTTATATGGTTGCCTGTCAATAATTGCGGAACTTTATAGGCGCCCATGTGTCAAAAAAAAATAAACGCTTGGAATTAGTATAGTAGCTGTTATCAGCCAGCACCAACCTTCCGCCAGAATGGTGCACTTGGCGTGCAGTTCCATGCCCCTCTCGAAGGCGTCCTTGGGGGCGCCGTCCTTGGCCACGCCCATGTCGCTGGTGGCCACGCCGCGCAGTGCTCCGCCCTCGCCCCACAGCAGCTCGGAGGCCGCCGTGCCCGCGTACACCTCCACGCCCGCCGCCTCCGCCTGCTCGCCCAGCCAGGCCACCAGCCGGCCCAGCCTCACGATGTAGTTACCGTGGTTCCACATCGGCAAACCTGATAAAATAATAACATTACTAATATTCATTTTTACTTTTATTCATCTATGAATGAACCTATGATTTAAAATGCCAAACATTTTTTTAACACATCAAGAGATAAATCGACGCCTCCTACGTATAATATCGTAACCCACAAATCGTCGATTTTGAGTTTTTGGTGGATTTCGTCTGTATTTAACTATATCTTTAATTCTACTAAAACAAAAAAAATATTTTGCCAATAATAAGGGCTTTTTTGGGGCATATTTTGTCGTATCTACAACCAACGCATATGAACGAAAATATTTTCAAATGCTCCTCCTGTAAAATCGCATTTTGTGGGTTACAATTTACAATATTATATGTAGGAGGCGTCGAAATATTAAAAAATAGAAAAAAATCTAAAATTACAATGTGTATTATTAACCTCATCTCAAACATAACTGTTCACTCTAGGATTTGAACCTGGGTCATTCTACATGGTTATCGGTCAGCTGCTACATGGTGTAACAAAACTCGATGTACAAGCGGGAAACTAGTGAATCTACGTCATATTTCGAGTTGAATTCGATGAATAATTTATTTTTTTGGAGAAAATTTTAGTAAGAAGAAGTTTTTTTTGTAAATTCTTATTAAATATAATTTATCAATTGAAATTAATACTATCAATAAAGAAAACAAAACAAAAAACCGCTTTTTAATAAGAATTTGTGCAATTTTACCTAACCTGCGGTACTTATGAAAACATTTATGGGAATGAAAATTTTTTTTTTTTTTTTCGAAAATTCAAAAGTCATATAACATATCAGGTTGTACTACGAGTTTTGCCACACCATGTATATCCACTGAACTAAATTATGACTACTAGAGGTGTGATGTGTGAGGTGGGCATTCATTAAAATCTAAAAGAAGTTATATTTTTATTAGACATTTTCTAGATTTTGAATGTCAATTGATTACCCGGGAAGATTGGTATAGAGATGCTGCCAGTCTTGGTGAGGAAGCGGAACTTGTCCTTGGTGACGGGCGTGTCCAGCGGGGCGCCTCGCTCCTTCCAGTCGGGGGAGGAGCTCCTGCAGCCCCTTGGGGTCTATCACGGCCCCCGACAGCGTGTGCCCTCCGAGGGCGGCCGCCTTCTCAACCACCACTACTCGAATCTCCTGGAAACATATTCCTATGTAATCGACAAGAGTCTTAAAGAAGATTTAAACTATAAAGATAGTTTAAATCACATATATTGGTTCACAGCATGGATTTGCATCTTGCACGAAGTTTAACTTTAAAACTTGTTGATTATTTTATTGATAAAGTTTTTTTTTCTTAACCTGTTAACCAGGCGGGACGCATAAATACGTCAAACATAAACAATATTAGTACGGGTAGGACGTATGAACACGTCCTTCAAATATATGTTGCGCCCTGGAACGGCCGGAATGTATATTTTACGAACAACAAAGATATTAGTCATCCATAAATGTCTCAACATAAGTAAAACGAAAAAAAAAAAATCATTTATTTTAGGCATAATTTTTTTTTAAAAAAACAAAATTAAGTCCTCCAGGCGTAAGTATCCATCACGTACTGACACTTCCTAGTGAAAGAGTTCGCGCCCGTTACAGTTGCGTAATTAGATAGAGGAGCGCCCGGTTAACAGGTTAATGAATACCTTGCTGACTAAAACGGAAAATTTCAACTTTTCAACATTCTTTTCAAAAGGTTAAGTACTACCTTCTCATTTTTTTCGGCAATTTGCTTGGCACGGATAGCCGCAGCGAGTCCAGCGGGGCCACCTCCAATAATCAGGAGATCCGTCTCGTCCACAAACCTCTCCATGTTTACGTCTGAAATCAAACAATATTTCTTGTCGTTAACCTTCGATCCATCGCGTGGGGTCTTTCAAAGCCCAATGTCTAAAAAATTACACAATTTTCGCACTTAAAACTATCCGCAGCACACAGAACCTTCCTAAAGGGGTTTATAGTTTATTCACATTGCAGCAAATGTTAGTTTGTGGGCAAATGCTGTGAGTGACGGATGTGTTTCTGACCACAGAGCCTTTAAAGACAACAAAATTCAACAGTTTTATGTTACTTTCATAATAATTTTTTTTCGAAGTCTGTTTGCAACATCCCTAATACATCCTACCCTAATCATGATGCCTCTCAAACACATCCAGAATAACCCGTCCAATAATCAAGACCTTTCCCAACTCAAAATAGACTCTAAAATATCTATCCTACAATGGAATAGCCGCAGTGCTATTTCAAACAAAATCGATTTATGTCAAATTTTAAAAGATAATAAAATAGATATAGCTGCAATTTCAGAAACCTGTTCAAACCAGGAATTAATTATTCAATTCCAGGCTACAATTGCCTTCGTTCGGACCGTCAGGATGGTAAAGGAGGAGCAGCGCTATTTATTAAAAACCATCTTCCATATTCCCAAATCCAAGTACCTAACTGCGAATCTTCTCAAATTATTGCGGCCTCCATCAAAGATATAGGTTTTATTTCTGTTTATTTCTCCCCAAATACCTCATTCGATACTAATTTCTGGAATAATTTAAATAAGATACTTCCTAAATCTCTATTCATACTAGGGGACTTTAATGCTCACTCTCTCAGTTGGGGCAGCGCTTTCACAGATCGTTTAGGTAGGAACCTATTAAGTTTCACAGATGATAATAATATTTGTATCCTAAATGACGGCTCTCCTACTAGAATAAGCCCTCCATCACAGAGACAAAGTGCCGTGGATCTTTCCATGTGCTCTACTGATCTAGCAACCTCAGTTATATGGAATATATTAGACGATCCCCACTCGAGTGACCACTTTCCAATTATAATCCACTTAACTCTTAAATCTCAACAGTTTTCCAAAACATTCCAAAATTCTACATATAATTATAAAAAAGCAGACTGGGTAAATTTATTGATATTTTAGAAAAAGATTCCTCTTTTCATGCCCCTTGTGAACAAGCTTTAGATGTAACTTCAGATTATTCCAAATTAATTGAGAGAATT
The DNA here is from genome assembly GCA_022494985.1 of Micrasema minimum. NCBI lineage: Eukaryota > Metazoa > Arthropoda > Insecta > Trichoptera > Brachycentridae > Micrasema > Micrasema minimum. Next base: position 12,942 of record JAGVSP010002636.1, read on the forward strand.
ATGGTTGCGGTTGATTCTGCTATCCCCAAAATAAATCCAAAATTTTCAAAAAAGTCACCTTGCCCTTGGTGGGATGCTAAATGCAGTTTAGCTGTTAAAAAATAGGAAATTGGCAATGACAAAATACAAACAGGATATGAGCGAAAGCAACTTTTTAGAATTTAAAAGAGTTCAGGCCGATACTAAAAGAACTTTGAAACAAGCTAAAAGAAAGGGATGGAAGTCTTTTTGCGAGACACTCTCTCCTCAGACCCCTTTATCTGAGGTGTGGAGAGCCATTCGCGGATTCAAATCATCAAACTTTGCATCACGCTCAAGAAAAGCAGATGATTCATCGTGGGTCAATGAGTTTGTTGACAAATTGGCACCCTCTCATGTCCCAGAGCTGAAGGAATTCCCTTCGAAATCTTCTGATGGTTGCATTTCTGGTCAGGAGACCTGGTTTGATGCTCCATTTCAGATGGAGGAGTTGAGGCTCCCCCTGAAGAGTGTTAAAGTCACTTCCCCGGGCCTAGATATGATACCGTATTCAATCATTCAAAGGCTCCCAAATCCAGTTTTACTTCGATTGCTCCATATTTTCAATATTATTTTGGAATCTGGAAAGATCCCTGTACAGTGGAAAACTCAGCTTATTATACCTATTCTTAAACCTAATAAAGATCAGCTAAAAGGAGACTCTTATCGACCTATAGCTTTATCTTCATGTATGTTAAAACTTTTTGAGCATATGATAAAGAATAGAATAGAATGGTTCGTGGAGAGCAAATCTCTGATTTCTTCTTCCCAATTCGGTTTTAGAAAGAAAAAATCAACTGCTGATAATCTTAGTATATTCTCCTCAGACATACGACTAGCATTTTCACGAAATGAATGCACCGCTGCAGCATTTATTGACATATGTGGAGCTTATGATAATGTGAATATTAATATTTTGGGAGACAAACTGAGTAATTTAGGTTTTCCTTGCAAAAATAGTTCAGGTCATTTTAAAATACAAAAAGAAAGAACTATAGTTATAAACGGAGTCTCACAAAAAATTTGTTAGAAAGATTTGGAAAGGACTTGCACAAGGTCTCGTACTTAGTCCTCAGCTGTATAATATCTATACTTCAGATATTGAAAAATCAACATCGGGAAAATGCCAAATCCTGCAGTATGCAGATGATATTGTTCTATATATTTCGCATAAAGACATAAAAACTGCTGTTCACAAGCTTGAATCAGCCTTGTCTTCCCTTAATAGCTGGCTCACTACCAATTGTCTACAATTAGCTCCTGCAAAAAGTCAAGTAGTAATATTTTCAAAAAAACACAAAATCCCAATAAATAATGTACATTTCGATGGAATCACTATTCCCATAAGTAACCAGGCAAAAATTTTTAGGGATAATTTTTGATAAAAAAATTGTCATGGGCGCCTCAGATAAATTCTGTAATGGCAAAATGCGAGAGCAAAATCAACCCTCTTCGAGCCCTCGCAGGAGTCTGGTGGGGCTCTCATCCGTTCACACTAAAGATTTTTTACAATGCTTTTGTTAGAAGCCAAATAGACTACGGGTGTATTATACTCGATCCTCTACCAAAATATTTAGACAATAAACTATCCAGCATTCAGTACAAATGCTTGAGAATTATTTTGGGAGCGATGAAATCTTCCCCAACAAATGCTCTACAAATCGAAACTATGGATCCCCCATTAGACATACGAAGACAATACCTATCTGATAGATACATAATTAAATGCTTAGCCATAGAAAATCACCCAATTCTCTCAATAGCTGACAAATTATCCAACTCCCTTTTACCTAATAAACCTCTTCCAGTGCTTGTCAAAAGTTATGAAAAACTATCGAAATTTATACCAGAAATATTTCACCATAAAATTCTTCCCCTTTTCAGTTTCCATTACCTTCATCATATTTCTACTCCAAACATTTTACCATCATTAGGATTTGGGACTAAAACTCCGAACCCTATCTCTCTTTTCAAATCTATAGTTGAATCAGAATGGAATGACTGGTCATTATTCTTCACTGATGGTTCCAAACTAGAGTTATCCGGCTCTCAGGAGCTTCTTTCTATAGCCATGATGATAGGCACTGTGCCAAATACAAACTTCCTCAACATTCATCTGTCTTTACAGCGGAATGCCTAGCTATCAGAGAAACTCTTTCCTATATCATATCCAAAAATTTTAAGAAATGTCTCATTTTATCAGATTCTTTAAGTTCTCTCAAAAAAATTTGCGGTAATCCCTTCAAACAACACCAATCTCTATTAATTTTCGAAATTCGCGAGAAAGTATACTTACTTAATCAAAGAAACATCCAGATTTGTCTTGCTTGGATTCCGAGTCATCGTGGAATTACAGGTAATGAAAGAGCCGATGCTCTCGCAAAGGAAGCCATCGTAAATGGAAGCACGAAATTTTCCAAATTTCCTGCTGATGACCTCTTTAACATTACCAAATAATGATATGATTACAAGTTGGTCCGACAGATGGAACATTTCTAATTATCAAAAGGCAAACATTTCGCAGACATCCAGTCCAATCTACCTTCTCACCTTTGGTTTAAGAAAATCATGTTTAATAAAAAAGATACATCCACTATTTGTCGAATGAGGATAGGTCATTGTTGTACGCGATCTCACTTGGCTAGACTTGGTGTGATTGACTCCCCCATTTGCGACTGTCAATTTGGAGAGGAGGATCTCAACCACATTTTCTTTGTCTGCCCTATTAATGATCAAATGCCTTCTTTTATCAACGACCTAGCCCTACTCATACCATTTCCCACAAACATCCATCTCCTCTTAGCAAGCAAAAATGTTTCTATTTATATACTCCTACTTCAATTTTTACACATTAACAAAATAAACCTGTAAATATATATTAAAACAATAATCATTTATTAAAGCATATTTTAACTTGACATTGGCAAAGGCATTATATGTTTAATGCAACGCCATATTATTAAAAAAAAAAAAAAAAAAAAAAAAAAAGAAGTCTGTTTGCATGCAATTTCATACAGCTATAAGTAAAAATAAATTGTTGTAACATGTGCAAAGAAAGACTTTTCGGATTCTATTTTGTGATATATGTATGTATAAAGCAATAAATACAGAGATAATTATGATTATTTTGGTCTTATATCATTGTTTCTTTCCTTGATTACAAAAATATTTAATAAACTTACTATTAAAAGTCTTTAAACTGTTATATTCTGGGGTCTTCAGCGACCCCGTGCGACGCCTCGTTACAAAAAATGCGCAACAGACAGAGGGTTGATTGGCAGGTATAAAAGGACTGTAATATCGACATTTCTAGGAAAACAACGGGGTACCTTTCCATCTTGGGTCCTTTTCCCTGGGGTGGATAGTGTAGTGGGTGGTTATCTTGGGAGCCGAGCTAGACAGCCATCGCTGCTGGCGCCGTGCCAAACTGTAATATCAACGTTTAATAAACAACAGGTTTTTCATTATAACTTTTTTTTTTATTCAATTGGAATGCCTAAATTTTAAAAATTAAGAACCTTCTCTATTGTAATCTCACTTATCTAGTTAAAATTTTATCAGTGTGAATACCCAAAAACAATCAACAAGCTAGGTACCTATATATTATTTGCACAACTGTTTTTATAAAGATAAGGATTAAACTATTGGTTTCATTACATAAACTCAAACAGTAAACGTTACTAACGTTAGCGTTTATACAATATCAAGTTTTCATATTTATATAACGAGAATTCAAATAACTTTTTTTCAAAAATAAACTTATTATCGAGATAAAAGATGGTCATATCATTTTAGTGAACTTTGAACCTGTCAAAATAAATTTATAAATACAAAGGTTTTGTTACATATTACATGTTTATTGTACTGCGAAATTTAAAATACGGTCATTTTTATGAACACACACACAATTTAAAACGTTGCTAAATAATTAGCTTTGTTTTTACAATAAATAACTGGTCTTTAAAAGTTTGTTGTATTATTGCAAATCAAGAATAAGCATTCTATAGATAAAACCAGCTATCATAAAACACTTATGATTTACTTACTTAATTTCGACGTGGCACTTAAAGACATCATTTTCTTTATCTTTTAAACATGTAAAAACTAAAAAAAACTAAAATGTTATCAAAATTTGACAGCCAGCTGCTGCCTAATACCATAGAAAATAGTTCTAAAATGATATTATATGGTTTTGCAATGTTGCTGCTACATTTGAAGCGTACACCACTTCAGTACTTGACTACATCTTAATACAGTAGGATCAGCGGAATATAATAATATAAAACATAATAAAAACGAAAAGTAGTGTCAACAATTTTTTTTTATAAAAAATATCTTTTTACTATATCTCTAATGATGAAAAGCTAAAAAAAATATTTATGGGATCTTATAGTTTCTTCTCCTGCAACGGTGGCCGAAACGTCGGAGAAGACTAAAAACCTAACACGGGTAATCCCAAAAAACAAAGCAAATAGAATTTAATAAACAGTTAGAAGGAATGGCTATGGGCAATTCTTTATTGCCTGTTCTTACAAACTTTTTAATGGAGACATTTGAAGAGACTGCCTTGGTCACAGCTTTTTAGTTACCCAAAGTATGGCTTTGATACGCAACGCACCTTGTCAGAAAAGCATTACGCATTTGTGAAGAAAGTACATATTAGTAAGTAATGGGGATGAAAACACTTTTATGAAATAAAATAAAAAATTAAATAAAAAAAGTAGTATAAGAGTCGTTCTCATCTTTCGTTTAAATCGCTCTTCCAGAACCTATCTAATATTTTTTTAATGTTTTTTCAATTTTTTTTCCATCAAAATAAAAAGGACCAAATGGAGCATATATGCCAAGACCTAAGGAATCATGCAGAAAATAAGCAAGCAGCAAAGGAAAAACCTGTCGTAATTTCATTTTTCTCCGTTTCTAAAAGTAATCAATGAATTGGATGACTGTTTACTAAACTCATCTTTAAAAAAAAACACAAATTTTAGTAGTTACTTTAAAAGAACAATAAATATGGTGTATGTTTATAGTTTTTGATTCATTTTTAAAGTGGTTGCATCATAGAGAGAATCCAAATTTAAAAATTTTTGTCCAACGAAAAAACTTCATTCTCACCGAGATAACGAAAACAGATAAAATGAGTCCACCTTTATTCCGAGATGAACTACTGTAACATATTTCAAAAGTGTCTCACGTGCCGGTCTATCGCCGCGACGTGTGTCGCTGCAACATAAATTATTTTTCGTTCTCGTTGCGTAAAAAATTATATTGTCCACATTAAATTTCATCACCTTCCAGTGTTTTTCAAGGTAATTAATTATTTTTCACCTATATTAAATATCTAGTTAGTATCCATTTCAAAAGCTTGTTCTAGGAAGTACTTCCTTAACTTTATATACGTTATATAACTTGGGTAATTTAGAATTAAATGCAATATCTTCATTACTTTCCAATTCATTGCCGTCCATCCTGCCAAAAATTATACTGGATAGTAATGAAAATATTTGGAGAGGAATGAATTTATATTAGGTCTAGTGTTGTGTTTGTTTTGTACGTAAGACGTACGCTTTGTATAAACATTTTTTTAGGCTTTTTAGAACTATGTTTATTACTAAAGATATGATTCATTTGAACGACTTAAAAAAACGAGAATTATTAGTTTCTACATGTCCAGGACGTCCACTGTTGACAATCCGTCGGCAGTTTACGTTGAAACTACAGGTTGTGAACGGCTATTTGGTCAAAAACATATAGTTATTAGTTATTAGTATGAGTAATGCAGCCGCTACACGAAACCAAATTCTGCCCCCGTAAATGTTAAATCAAGCATTTAAGAATTTTTGATTCGTTTATTCAGATGTTAAATCTGTTTCTTAAATTTTGATCAATGTTAAATCAAGGCATTTAAGAACACATTGCTATTTGTTGAAACGTCTTTCAGTTTCGTTGAACAGATGTGCCATAAAAAACTATCTGTTTCTTAAGGCCTTAGTCCCAAATTTCTATGCATAAATTCGTCACCTTTTTTAGGGAAAATTACTATCACCAGATGTCTCTAAGCATAAACATTTTTAGTGCGTCAGAATATACGTACTACCTAAACTTTAAACCAATCAGACCATGCCACTTTACGCACACATTTGAATAACTTCATATTACACGTTTATGCGTTAGTATTAGCTAAACTTTGAACCAATCAGGCCTATTACTGTCACGCACACATTTAAATAACTTCGTATTACACATATTATTTGTTTATGTGTTAGTATTGGCTTCGGATAAGTACAGGATGCGTAAGAAATTAATATACATTGATGATTTTGTAGAGTATTTTTGTAAAATAAAAAATACGAGAATACTAATGTTATTTCTAAGAATCCCGGTTTATTTATATGTACGTACTCACTACGACAATTTCATTTATTATTTGACGTGCCGTAATAAGTTTTGTCTTTTAATTGGTTAGTTAATTTACTTTTAATAAAATGTATTAATTGTTTTATAGAATAATTAATAAGTAAATAAGTTTAATCAAAAAATGTTTATTGAGTGTCAAAATGTATCACTTTTTTTCTTATTATCATATAAATATTACTAAATACAGTATATCTACCATACATTAAAAACGAAATTCCGGATCCCGAACATAGCCGTTTTCAATATTTACTTTCTCTCTGTGTCGATGTGATGGAAAAAATAGTTTTAGAAACAAATAGATATCACATTGATGTCATGAAAAGTGCCGATATAAGACCTCACTCTAAACGTAAGAATGTAGAGGAAGCAAAGGAAGTCTGTCAGGGCAGAGTGGTATGACGTTCTATCCTCTCTGCCTACCCCTACGGGGAAATGGCGTGATGGTTAGTTAGTTAGTTTACTACATATTTTCAATAAGAGCATAATTATTATTGTAACCTTCAGTTTATTTTTATGCAAATAAAAAATTAATGTACTATTTTTTGTTGATTGCGTTATTATTTATTTTAAAGAACTCCTAAAATTTTTTTTTCATTCAAACTCGATTGTGATAATGAAATATAACCAAAATCGAATTTGATGTAGGTAGTTTAAGTACAATACATTTTTGACCATCCTGTTTCCATCCAACAAAGTATGAACATTTTCATTTTACTAATATCTGTATACTAAAATTTGCCACATTTTAAAAAGGTAAATTCTATTTACATGCTTATATTTTGTTTTCCGTTAGTAAAAAATATACCTTTTGACGCGGGACGCGGGACTGATTAATATTGACGATAAACTGACAAAAACGGAGATGGTCTATTTGTTTGTACCTACTTGTTTGAAATAAATCCGCATTATTATTACTATTCTGGTTAATTTATAGAGCGCCGTTCGTATAAATAAACTTCAAGGCCACACCACTCTGTCCTGGCATACTTCTCTTGCTTCCTCCACATTCATACATTTTCTCATGCACGCACGTCGCACATCGATTATTCCGACTTCTTACATGCCCACTTTCAAGCACTTGTTTTACTTGATCATGCCATGTCTTTCTCGGCCTTCCTCGACTTCTACATCCAGGCACAGTCGCATCATATATTTTTTAGCGTTTCTTTCATCATCCATTCGCTCTACATGACCGAACCAATGTAAAATACCTTTCTTAATTTTGTCGATAATGCTTATCTCAGCCTTGCATTCTACTCTAATTTCAACATTACTGCACCTATCATGCATAGTTTTACCACACATTCGCCTGAGAGATCGCATTTCAACTGCATTCAATCTACTTTCATACTACTTTCCCTTATCCGCACCCAATGGTGCATAGGGCACTTCATTGGTACAAGTGCAGTGTCTCATGATCATTTCATTACATGAAGGTAGGATGATCAGTCTTACGCGTCAGTATAGGTCGCGTCATGTAAAAAGAACTCTGGCGGTCAAGCTGCGCACTAGCGAATTAGGCGATTATCGGTTTTATTTGCGACGCGGGGTATCACACATGAAATATAAATATGAAAAATCACATTTAAATAAATATTTCATGTCGACCCCCTACGGGAATCGAACCCGCGACCTCATGCGCGGTAGCCAAATGCACTACCACTATGCTACGAGGCGGACACAGAAGATGGAATAATAATAATAATCATAATTATTATTATTATTCAGTCTTCTGGAGTGTTGTGTTGCTCGATATTTACTAGGCTAGGCTAGGCTACAAATGGAAACTCAGTGTTCAGCAAATTTTACGTTTATACAAAAAAGCCAAATTTACTTTTAGCAATGAATGTTGGTGATGTGTAAACAAAACAACCCTTTTTAAGAAGCAATCGCGGTCTTGCAGTCTTTCAATAATTAAATATTAAATTATTATGGTACACCTAAGTTTTTTTTCGCCACAGAGTTAGATAACGTACTATCTTTAATTCGCGGTATAAATTATTTCTCAAAACACAGGTTACCGTGCTACCGAATGTACCTAAAAAGTGTGTTGATTTTGTATGGGAACAGAATGGACTAGAGCCTTAATTACTTGATTTAAAACTGAATATCAATCAAAATCCATTTCATCGGAGAGGGAGACCTTCGTTATGTTTGGCACTAATCTGTTTTAACTAGCTAACTGTTTAGCTTAATAAATGCTTCTAACCCTGAAACCTTTAAGCTTTCCGCAACTTCATTAGCGTGGCAACAGAATTCGGTTTTAATTTAGGGAACTTGGAATATTAGTAAATTTTCAGGGATAAAAAATAGCCCATTTTAATTTCCATGGCGATTAATCTATCTCTTAGTTATCAAATATGTTCAGGCTTATATTAATAATTATAATGTTTATCCACCTTTTTATTTTTAATAAATCTACTTTTTTCTGAAGAATTGGGCATTTTTAAACATTAAAATAGTCACTGTTTAATAACTTAAGTATTATTTACAGGATACATTGGCAAAAACAAAGAAAAAACTTACGAAAGAGGAGTTAGCCACAGATAGACTACGCAAGCGACAAAAGTATGAAGAAATCAAAAACGATCCACAGCGTTACAAAATTAAAAAAGAGAAAGATAAAATGAGATACCAGACCTGATGAAAAAAGAAAAAAAAAAAAACCATTTACAGCATCAAGGATATGAGTGCAAGAGTTCAACGCGAACAAAGAAAAAGATAATGGAAACATTCTCTAAATTATTTAAAAAAGAAAGAGAAGAAGAAAGAATTTGAGAAAATCATAATTGAAAGCTCACTTCCTGAAAATAAAAAAGATTCAGAGAATGTTCCAGAAACTAACCAAATCATTATAGAGATTGTTCCTCTAGTACCTCAAAGCGAACCCAATCCCATTTAGAAAAAATAATTGACAACTGGATATAAAAGTAAAGCAACATCGTCTTCTGTGCGTAAATTCCGATACAGAGCAAATATAATAATAAACGGACTTCAAGCCAAAATAGATCAATTGAAGAAAGAAAAATACATTAATTTTAAGTAAAAGGACAAAACAACTGCAGGAAAAGCTAAATAAAAACACATTAGAAGACACTTAAGAAAAAAAAGTTAGTACCTTGATAAAAGACATAAAAAATGATAAGAGTCTAAGATGTGACGCAACCCTTTCTAGGGAATTCAATTCAAAATACAAGACATTGAAAAAAAGAGAAAAGCTCATTCGCCCAATGTTTCCTACGAAATGAGGCGAGGTTGGCCAAATACAAAATTTTAGCCAAAATACCGTTCACTGTTAGAACAAAGCTAGCGGTAGTCCGAAAAAATGAAAATAGAGCAAAAAAAACTAACAATACAAGCCTTTTTTGAAGATGATGTAAACAGCCGAGTAGCGAAATTTTGTTATTTTAGTTGACCTTAAACATTCTCATGTTATTTTCAAATTTGATATCTAAGTAAAATTGATCTCCGATCTAGTTATTATTTTTAATAGGTTGCGTTAGAATGTTATTTTAGTATTAAATTCAAATTAAAAGATCTGTTTATACTTATAAAACGAGTTTTTATTGGGATTACGAATCCGCGATTCGTACCCATCTAAAAATTGTCTTGACTTTCATCGCCTTCCTTACATAGTTCATTACCTTCCAGGAGTTTTTCATTGCCTTCCACACCTTCATTACCATACATCATTTTATTTAATAAGTATATGACTAATAACAGTGCCTTTCATAAATTATTATGCAGTCGAAGACTTAGAACCAATTTATGTAACAAAAATATTTAAAAGATAATAATTAAAAAAAAAACGAGAATCTGCGAAATCTGAACGAACCGCGAGAACCACTCATAAAACAGTTGTTTAATTTCATAATTATGGAAAACTACAAAGTGAGTGCTACAAACATTGAGAAAATACTATTACTTAGTTTATTGTTAGCACTGATGATGATGACAAGATATTGTTAAAACTTGTTACAATTTTTTCCATAAATAAAATGAAATATGTGCTGGAAATGAATATTTTTATTACTTTTTTTTTTTTTTTTTACATTATTATAATATTTGGAATAATTCTAAATATTATACGTATTTTTTCTGCATAGAAAAAACATGTTCCACAATAATTATAATACATTTTTTTTAAGCTATGCAAATAACTTAAAATTATACAAATTAATTGAGAAATCGTACATTTACAGCTAAAAACACAAGAAAGTCGTCCGTTGTTTAATGTACTGTGACGTCACATGCTAGGCTTTATCGGCCGGGCCGGCGCGCGGCGCGGCCCCCTAAGCGAGATTCTCCTAAAATATCAATACTTTCACGGAGTATTATATCTTTGGCACTTACTAATAGGTATTTTCCAAAAATTCAAAAAGTTCTGCCCTCAGCATCAATATGCTATAATCAATGTGAAACATCAATTTATTGTAAAAGACTTGAAAATTTCATTCTCCAACATCGAATATTAAATTTTATATTCAACCACCTCATTATCCCCACATAATATACCTAATTTCTTTGTATTGTATTTTCATTTCGATTTGAGTACAACTTGTCGAAATATTTAATGAATATAATTTATTATGAAAATAGAATTCATCAAAACTTTATCTTAAATCAAATCATTTTTTCCAAATTTTTTCTCTTGCTCTTGCAGCACTTACCTACATTATTACTAATCTACAGAATACCTAATTAAGTTGCCACAAAATTGCGCAAAAAAACGAGACTACTTGCTTTTTTTAGGTGTGCAGCACTGAGAATTGTGTAAAATGTGATTTTTATCTATGCACTTCCTTTCAGTTTTTAGCCGCAAACATGGCGACCTCGATTTCAAAGAAACGCAAGGTATGGTTTACTTTTAAAACGATAATCCACAAGTGAATATTTTAAATAACGTCCAAAATATCTGCAGGAAAGTTCAAAGGGTGTCTTGAAAATGAGTTTTGTGCCTTTCGCCCATTTAAATCGGTTGGATGGCTCGGATATATTCGGGTTGTTTCTGTATTCTTCGCCGCTGACATGTGAGTTGTTCTGTCAAAAATCTCACAGTTTCCTCGCGTTAAGTGTTTGTAATGCGGAAATTATAAATCAGTGAGTTCTGCCGGTATGTTTTCAATATTCATCCTCAAATTCAAGTGTTATTAAGTGTTTATAAAAGTTCATAACCTCTGAATTTGCTGTCATTCGGCGCTCGCGGGGTTTTGGTGAAGTGTTGTCATTCATATTTTTATGAATAAAACCAAATTGCGCTAAATAACAAAGTGAAACTGTATGCCCGAGTTAAAAATAATTAGGATCCCTAATTTACGTCGATTAGCAGCGTTTTTATAATATAACTTACTCTGACATGCGTCCATGCCAAAACATTGGTTAGTTGTCAGTAATTACTCTCGAATTATCCGGATTGGGAATGTATCAGTATATTTTTGATCATTGCGATCAGTTTAAAATATTGTTTCTTCGATATTTTTATTCTGAAATATAATTTTATCCTTTTAGTACGAGAAAGACTTAGTACGAGAAATAATTTTCAAAGAACGTCTCTCATTCAATGACTGATCCATTGATAACAATATAACAATTCACAGGATTGGTGCTCTGTAGTGCATTCTTTCAACAATTATTTTAACAGCAATGAAAATAAACATGTAACCAACAAGAAAGCAAAACATGCATGTTAAAATTCGATAAGTTAACTTTATCAGTAATTTTTCAGTATCACTCTCTTTAATACTTTGAAATAAGGCATATAATATCCATCGTCTCTTTCCAGTTTGTCGGCGATGGAGTGTTCACAGCGGAGTTGAATGAGCTGCTCACGCGAGAGCTGGCCGAGGATGGCTACTCCGGGGTGGAGGTCCGCGTGACTCCGACGCGCACCGAGATCATCATCATGGCCACGCGCACACAGAACGTGCTGGGAGAGAAGGGCCGCCGCATCCGCGAGCTCACCAGCGTCGTGCAGAAGCGCTTCTCCTTCCCCGAGGGCTCCGTGGAGCTGTACGCGGAGAAGGTGCCCACCCGGGGGCTGTGCGCCATCGCGCAAGCCGAGTCGCTCCGCTACAAGCTGGTCGGAGGTTAGTCACACTGTTAGTAGCCCGATATAACTCCACAATTAGCAGAGGTCTCGTCACATCTCATGTGAGATGGCCCAAGATAATGTGGTAGATTAAAGTTCCACTTGATTTGGAAAACTATCCACTAACAAGGATAGTTTTCCAGTGTAAGGTGGAAACACTTATACTCTTTTGAAATATACTAAAAAAACTTGATGTACAAGTGTGAAAACAATGAATCTACGTCATATTTAGAGTCGATATTGTAAATTTTTCTTTTTTTAATTGACGCAGTTTTTGAGAAAATTTAAAGCTTTATTTTCCCATAAATCTTTGCGAATTGTTATCAAATATGATTTATTTAGTCAAATTAAAAAACCACATTTTAATGAGAATTTGTGCAATTTGACTTAATCTCAGGTACTAATGAAAGCTTTTATGAGAAGATTTAAAAAAAGGGGATACTTCACTTTACGTGGTAGAGCTGTCAAAATCCCATAAAAGTTTTTACTCTCTGGATTATAGAGGTACAGCATAGAAATGGGCAAAGCTGTGATTGGTTGGATTTAAAAATCTTAACCTATTGTATAAATTTCGCTTTTAAATAGCTATTTGATTTTAAATTATTTTATTAAACCCAACCTATCATTAACCTACTGTATAAATTTCATAACCTATTATAAAGGATATTGCTTTTTAATAGCTATTTGATTTAAATAATTTTATTAAACCCAACCTATCTTAGCCTACTGTATAAATTTCATAACCTATTATCAATGGATTTACCAATAGAATAGTCCTCATAAAAGTTACCACGTCAAGTGAAGTATCCCCAAAAAAAATTTTTCAAGCTCAGATTAAAAAGTCATATTACACATTGGACTCCAAATATGATGTAGATTCACCAGTTTTGGGATTGTGCTAGGAGTTTTGTTACTCCATGTATTATGTTGACTCAATTGTCTGTATGTTTGTTCCCAGGTCTGGCCGTGAGAAGAGCGTGTTACGGAGTTCTCCGCTTCATTATGGAGTCCGGGGCGCTGGGCTGCGAGGTGGTGGTGTCCGGCAAGCTGAGAGGACAGCGCGCCAAGAGCATGAAGTTCGTGGACGGAGTCATGATCCACTCCGGGGACCCGTGCCTGGAGTACGTGGACACGGCCACGCGCCACGTGCTGCTGAGGCAGGGAGTGCTCGGCATCAAGGTAGGAACATCCGTCCTGGAAACTATGCACTTCCCAATAACCACTTCACACAGAGATGTTTCCATACTATGTGGATTTGTCTAATAAACTAGTGGAAGATCAAACTCTTTATTGATTTGGGGAGCTGTCTACTCATGGCCATCTCCTCCCACATTTGGAGACATTATTCTACAACCTATTATAATGGTTTTTAATTTATTTTAAATGCTGTTGTTTTCAGCGAAATGTTACACATTTATATTCTTACAAACTTGCTGCGATATGGCTGGCTTACTTTTTGTAAAAAGAACTACCCTCTAGAAAGTTTTGCGGCGCTCACAGTGAAATCCAGGCCCTTCTTGTGTGTCTCATTTTATCAGAAATTTATGTATAAGTAGTTCTCTATCACGGGTAGATTTTTCTAGACTATGTATTGCAATCAAACATTAATCAGGTTTCTAAAAAATAATTTTCTACGTAGGTAGATAGTTCCTTATTTTAGAAGTGCCGCTCTTCCCACTGTTGATAGCTTTTTGTTGTTACATGATCTGACATGAAAACAATATTTGAGAATTTGAACAGACATTAAAGTATATTTCTGTTGCCTGTAGAATATTACATTAACATTTTTGTAATTTAAGTCTGCATTTACACTAGAAAAGTAACCATGTTGAGCAAAATTCAAAAGGTATTACTCGGCAATTATTGCTGAGTTTATCTAACCTTTTATTTCCTGAAGCTACATATGAAAAATTAGATAGTTATGCTCAGGGCTTTTTTTTTAAAAAAAAGGTGCCGGAACGCACTTCATGTCAAGCTTTTTAATAAAAAAAAAATATTCAATTGTAACTTAAATGAAATTAAAAGGAGCTAAGCCACGCTATCATTTTAACGAATGATTATTATAATTACTTAAGCACAAATATTTTTTCGTTTAATTGATTTTAAAATAAAACCGTGAAAAAAAGACGCCGGAACGCCGTTCCACCGCGTTAAATGGAAAAAAAAAGCCCTGGTTATGCTGCATGGTTTCGTGTGTACTGAAGATTGCTTAATAAAGTTATACATCGCTATTGGAGTTCAATCCAAAACCAAATGGCCTTGTCATTGTTTGTTTTACAGCTGACTAGTTAGCCATCTGATGTGAGTCGTATTAGTTCCATTAGGCATAACTACAGTGTGGACTTATCGTAACTAATTGTGTTATTTTCATAGATTGATCATAGTGAACTTGTAGATAGGAACTATACGAGTCATGTGTCGACCATTGCAGGTGAAGATCATGCTGCAGCATGACCCGACTGGCAAGAACGCCCCAAGCGGCCGCTGCCCAAGAACGTGACGGTGCCGGAGCCCAAGGAGGAGGTGCTGCCCACGCACCCCATGTCCGAGGTCAAGGTGCCCAAGCCAGACCTGCCGCCGCCCGTACCCGTCGCGGTCGCCTAAACCCAACTAGACTATAATACATTTATATTATAACCAAATTACTTGTCTTATTTCCACTTCCCTCTCTCATTTACCATACGACATGTGTCGCTTGAATGCATTATATTCAAATAAGTTATTAAAGAGATGTTTTTTCAATTTTAGTTAAGTACAGTGAAACCCGCAAATTACGTCCCCGCAATTTACGTTTTCCCGCCATTTGCGTCTTATTTTTGAAGTCCCATGGAAATTTGAATTATTTGGTACATTTAAATCCCAGTTTTACGTTTTTTTCCCCCGCAATTTACGTACGAAAATTTCGTATTGAAAACTGACAGCTCTAAAACAATGAAGTTAGCTTCAATAATACCAACGAAAAAAAAAAAATTTTTTTTATTGCCAACATGATTTCATTCGAATTTAACTGTTGGTATTGGTGTGGTTGGAAATTTGAATTATTTGGTACATCTATATCCCAGTTTTACGTTTTTTTTCCCGCAATTTACGTACAAAAATTTCGTATTGAAAACTTACAGCTCAAAGACAATAAAGTTAGCTTCAAAGATACCAACAAAAAATTTTTTTTTTTTGCCAACATGATTTCATTCGAATTTAACTGTTAGTATTCAGTATCCGTATTCGTTTCGACTCGTTCGCACCTCATGCCAAAACGAAAAGTTATCTGAGTATTGTAACAATCAACAGCAAGAGGATTTTCAATAAAAAGTGAAAATAATGTTTTTTTAAATTTCCCTCAAATTACATTTTCCCTCATTACATTTTATTTTGTCGGTCCCTTGAAAAACGTAATTTCGGGTTTCACTGAATTTCATTTTGACATGAAAGCCTTTTAACATATAAAATATTTGCTTAAATTTTGCAGTATACTACTATCATATATCATCTCCCTAATTATTAGCCATTTCAATATAACGCATTCAATGTAATATATTAAAAAAGTCCAAATTACTTATTTCCGTCCTGGATTATATTGCTTGAAAATATGGCTTGGAAATATCTTCGAAAACACTTTTCGCTTGTTCCTCTACTAAGCGCTTTAAAAACACAATGGATATCTTAGAAAAGTGTTTCCTGGAGCTGCTGTTTTCTGCTTGAACGCCCACAAAATCGAGAATATGGATTTAATAATTTTCTTTTCAAACTTCGTAACAAAATCTCGGAACCTTTAGCACAAAGTTCAATCCCTAAAAATTAGAATTGAACCCACTACACATAACGTATTTGTTGGATTTTGTCTAAGCTACTTAAAAATCATTCTCTTAAAGTTTTCATAATTGCTAAAGCCAATTTGGCTTTCAAGGGAGCGGCGCTGTGACATCACGAATACGGTTTTCTTTATTTTTTTTAGTGCTTTCACACAAACATCATTGTATAGATTACGCAGAGAACATCATAGTCTAAGCTTAAATCGAGAGGCGCACAGTTTACACCCGCGCTGTGCAAGCGGTTTCCTGCAAGGCATCGGACCCTCCCTTATCTTACAAATCATAACCGTCTGACGCTGGCCGTTAGTTTCCTACAGAATGGTCGTCAATACATCGCGGTGGTTTCCTTGGTTTTAGAAAAAAGTAAAAGTGGAAAATAAATTGACAGATTTATAAAGATTTCTTTTACTAATACCATATGTATCGAACAATGTCCTTTAACAAGAGGAATGTCTTATTATTGCATATTAAATTTATTACAATAGTATAATAATTAAGTACACTTCGACTGCTTAATGTCAAACAACGTTATCTATAAAAAAATATTTATTTAGAAACATGTTGTAAATTTTCAAAACTCTGTAAGTAATACTCAGTAAAATACAATTTATTGACAGGCGTACAATTAATAAAATAATTGGGGATTTTTCAAAAAGAAAAATATTTTTGCTATATTATGTAGACAACGTATGGAATTAAGCAGTCGACTTGCGATATTTAAAATAAGTGAGCAAAAGTTTGGTAACATCTATTCATGCGAGACAACCACTCGTAAAGTCTATTCATAAACTACTTATATCAATAATAATGATTTATTTACTCTTATGGCCTACTATTATCATCAAAGATACCCTGATTTGTGTAGTACAATTTAAAAAAAAACAAACCTCGTTCAGATAAGTCACCAACATTTTTATCTTATCAATATTTAAAAAGTTAAGACTAACTATTTCTGTTTTGGAAATGACAAACTTGTGACTAATTTCGTGTCGAGTGATTATCGTAAATCTCAAAGACAAGTGTGTCAAGCCAAAACAACAAATTCAACTGGAGGAAGAAGTGTAAGTATTACAAAAAACTACCATAAGTTGAAAGTCGCAGATATAAAACAGATTGTTATGAAATGGCAATGTTAGAAGAAAGAAAATAATAGTCAACTAATTCCCTTATAAAATACCCTGAGTCATGGCATTGTAATGGCTATAATATAACATATCGTCTGTGTAAGTTCAATACCGCGTATGAGCCATTGATTAAAAAGTTCAGAAAAGACAAAAAACCATAGAACAAAAAATATTTTTACAAATTTCAAAAACTCTTATTTTCTTTTTTGCAACGAAATGCTTTTATGCTAGTATACTTTAATTCGAATAAAAATGAAATGCATATGAGATATTGATCCTTGAAAACTTTTTATTTGCGGTATTGACTATGACCGATTTGCATGACACCTATTGAACAATTTCAAAATTTTAATCTACCAATCGATGCGGCTTATTCCGTTCTATGGAAACCGTCAAAAATACGTATTTAGAACTTATTGGCTCATGCGCGGTATTAAACTTACAGCGACGATATGTTACACTATGAGGCGTTCCAAGTTTTATAATATTGTATAAATTTGGTAATTTTATCAAACCTACACACCATCAGTTTTTTAAATGAAAGTACTTGAGAATAATATTACAATAAGTTTTTTCTCTAAACTCACAACAGTCTTAAATAAATATATTGTTTCAGTTCACCATAATATTTACATTACTTAAAATAATATACTTTATTAACAATAATTACGTAAAATATGAGATTCTTAATCATGATATCTACAGTAGTAGTTTCACTACTTTAAATTTATTATTTTCCTAATATATCCGCTGGATGACGCACACAGAGGCGAAGAATTAATATCAGTCGACCGACATCGGTTAAATTTTATATGAAATACGACCATCTCCAATATTAACCTAACACTAGGTATAGCTGGCCAGTCAAAAGAAGGAATTTTTTCTATCGTGTTTTTTATCACTCCTGTAAAATGCAATCACTGGCGGTTGAGCGGTATTGTTTCTTCGTGGACGAAATGGTATAAATTCTACAACACAAATTTTAGTTTCATGAAATAAAATTTATAACCCATTTTTCCCTGCGTCACTTTCGACACATTAGTGTCATACAAATAAAGTACATAGTTCTTATAACAAATTAAATGATGTTCCCTAACATCCGTATAAAGGGAAAAATATTTAAATACATTTTGCTTTCATAGCTCAAAATAATTACCACCTTTTTTTCTAATATTAGGCGAGTTAAAACAAAGATGGCAATCGCTACTAGTTAGTTGTTAATAATGAAGAGTTTTTGAGAAAAAAAAACTATACTGCAAAAGTTTTGGAGCATAAATAATGATAATTCGGATATTTTTTACTCCATTTATTAATTATTTAGTACTGTAACAACAGCAGTCTCCTTTACAAAACAAAAAGGACGATATTGTTTGAACCAGTTTTCATTTAAAATAAGTTAATGATTTAAAAATAAATCACATTGAATTATTAATAGAATGTAACTTATGGAAATAATTATTATTACAGACTAAATTAATAATCAAGCGTCTTGCAGTGTGAAAAAAATATTTTAAAAACTTGCACAAAATGAAAAAATATTAAGAATGCCATCTTAGTTTTTACACGCCGCATTTAAACAGTTCTTTCAGTTAAAAATAAAATTAATACTAAGTAAACAGAATTAGTGATCTTTATGAGATAATATGTATGATATACCCAAGTGGTATAACTAGAATTTGGTAACGATACTAGTAGGATTATCCAGTAGCAGGCTGGGCTGACTGTACTGGCGCTCCAGGGTGGACAGGCGGATCCCTGGACCATTCTTGGTGAGGCCCCCGGAGTTATCCGGAGACTTGGAGAGGTTGATGAAGGCCTGGAGGACAATTATATAGTTAGACCAAATAATATAGAACAAAGATAAGCTGGACACTAGTGACCGACCGAAACGTGTTTTTTTTGCCGAAACAGAAACCGAATCCGAAGGTTCGGTTTGATTTCAGTTTCGGCCGAAACCGAAACCGAAACCGAACCTTTTATAAACGTTGAATTAAAATATCAGTGGGCTGTTTTTTCCAGATATTTGATGAATGAAACATCTCGCCGGCCTTAATATATAATATTACGGGTTAATACGTTTAAATTTTATCTAATTTAAATTTCAACATTGTTAAAGAAAGAGATATTTAACTACAAAAAATAAATTATTACAAAATAAATCGAAACATTATTAATTAAATTAACTGGAATACTGAGGCAGCGATTTGTTTAATCTAATCGTAAATTGTATGAAAAAAAAACAAGTATGTTATTCTAGAATTTAATCATTTTTTTAATTTTGCACCTTTGTTGGTGACACATACATAACAAATGAACAAGTATAAATAAAGTGGAATACCTATATTCTTACTTTTTAAACTTTTGTTTATTAAAAATAATCACTAGTTATTCTGAGATCAATAACTTTGTCTTTTTTTTAGAATTACTTACGTAAGTACCTAGTTACATTATTTATTAATTCTTATAAACAGTCTCATTAAAATTTAACAACAGTTTTCAGTATCAGAAAATAGAATTATGCATTAATTAACAGAAAAAGTAAATATAATCAATCAGTCTTAGTAATCAAAGTTGAACAATCTAATATTGTAGGCTAGCAATAAAAAGTTTTTTTAGCCGAACGCGACCGGAAAGTACGTTGTTGTTTTGTTTCGGCGCGACCGTAAGGTTCGGCTCTTTTTGGGCCGAAACCGAACCTCTGGCCGAAACATGATTTTCTGGCCGAAACTGGCCGAAACCGAAACCGAAACTTCGGTCGGTCACTACTGGACACTAGGCCACAGCCCAAACAAAAACTTGGTGCCGTAAACAATTCTATGTTCCCATGGCCACCGTTGCAGTATTGCTAGGTGACAATAAAAACGTAGTGTTTTGTCAAACTGTCATTTTCAGACTGAAATGTTCATACAATTTTTTTTTGACAGCTGTTTAATTTTTCATTTTTTTATTTATTTACATCCCCATTCCGACTTTTTTCACTATAGGTTAATGCGGTGGCTCAGTATCGCGCTACTGAGTGCTTTTTTTCCCACCAAAAACGTTTTTTTATGCAAAATATTCGCTAAAACATCACACTAATTTTTCTCCATACTAAATTTTCGCATTCCGACAAGAACTTTAATTGGTGGAAAAAAAACCCTGCGGCCCCCAGTTTTTTGTGGTAAATCGAAAATAGACAAAATTTCCAGTTCAATTACATCTTAAAACCGCATCTAGCTGGAAAAATAAGGAAATTATAATGTTTTCAACTTTGTTCAATGAATTGTATGAAAATAGGCAACTTCAAAATCAGGTAGGTACTTTTTATTTAAAAGTAGGCTTTGTACAATTTTCATATGAGCTAGACTATGTGAGCTGAGGGCTAGCGGTTAGGGACAGTTAGGGTAGCGAACTGACCTGATCCAGGCGGAGGGCGGCCCCCAGAGCCAGCAGCCTGCCCCCGCGCATGAGGCCCGCCACGGTGCACAGCGCCTCGCACTCCGCCAGACTATGTGAGCTGAGCAGTATGGCGCGACCCCGGCTGGCGGCTAGGGACAGAGCAGCTCCAGCCCGCTGCCTGGCGTACGGATCCATCCCGCTGTGGAATATAATACCACCACATTAGTGATTAGGCTCCACCCTAGACCATACTTAGTACATGAAGGTTTATGATAATACCTGGTTGGTTCATCTAAGAGCAGCAGTATAGAGTCTGACAGCAGAGCGATGGCGAGACACAACTTCCTCTTGTTCCCCCCACTGAGAGTTTCCGCCCTCTGGTTACTGTACTTCTCTATCTCCAGCTCTCTCATCACTTGATTTATTCTCTGGAAATTAACACAAATATCACAATATTATGTTGGAGTTTTTTTGAAATACAATAATAAAAGCACTGGTAGAACTTCACAAAGCGAGGTAGAGCTGTCAAAATTCCACCAAAGTTTTTACTCTCTGGATTATAGAGTACAGTAAATGTATTGCCAGCAGAATGAAAGTTTTTTAGCATAGAAATGGGCTACGCTGTGATTGGTTGGATTTAAAATTCTTAACCTACTATACAGTAGGTTAAGAATTTCGCTTTAAAATATTTGATTTTAAATTATTTCATTAAACCCAACCTATCTTAACCTACGGTATAAATTTCATAATCTATAATTTTTTTTTTTTACATAATTCAAAATCAAATACCTACTTAATTTATTTTCAGTACTTAAGGTTGGATTTTATGTATTTAAAATGTAAAATTATATAACTGGTTATTTATTAATAAATTCATTAGCCTTTTCATTGGTTATGTATTATTAAATTCATTAGCCTTTTACACCGTGTCCCCGATTCCCCACTAAGACTCTTTTTCTGCATTTTGTCATTTCTATGGATTCACCAATAGACTAGTCCTCATAAAAGTTACCTCGCTTTGTGAAGTATCACCGACATTGAATATAAATTTATAGACAAAGGGGGAAAAAAATTGCACCAGCCATCTTAAGTTTTAAAATAGTAGCTAAATATAAAATTATGACCCCTATTTTTTTCGAAATTTACTTTTTATTTATTTTTATTGTTTCAAGCCCGTAGGTCTTTTACATAAACATTTTTAATTGTTACACAGTAGGTAGACAAATTAAAAACTTAAGCGAAAAAGAAAATAATATATATACATTACATAATATTCAATATTATTTATATTACTGAAACTCTTCGAATACGTCGAAAAAAAAACATATTTTATTTTACCTTCTGAGAATTTTGAAGGCCTCTAATCATGCTGTAGAAGATAAGATGTTCCTTAACAGTGAGTACCGGGTCCAAGGCATCATTTTGTGGGCAGTATGCTGGAAATTATATACAAACATATCACAAAATGATCAGTGGGTGTATTCCGAATAAAAGTGATAACAATTTGACATCTCAACAAAGACGAGAAATTAGGAAGGGAATATGGATATCTAGGCGTTTACAGGGCTTATGACCTGTCATTGGCTGGTTAAGTGGCCCGTAATGGGTGAAATCCAGTTTTTGTCTACAAGTATTTGGACACACTCAAAATGTTGTTTATAAAAATTAGCTGGTAAAAGTTATAAGCATAACAAATTGAAGATTCATCTTCAGGCGTTTCCTAGTAGGTGATATAATTCGGTAAGAATCTCACTTGCAATCATAAAGGTTTCTGCTAAAATGCTTAGCTATTTTCTCAATGGATGACAGAGAGTTCACATGTGAAGCGTCGCGCCATTTTACTGTATATTGGCGGATATGGATATCAAATACTAGGTGAAATGGGGAATGTTGTAATACATCAAGTGGCCACTTAACCCAGCCAATGACAGGTCATCATAAGCCCTGTAAACGCCTAGATATCCATATTCCCTTCCTAATTTCTCGTCTTTGTTGAGATGTCAAATTGTAATTGTTAGCCCGTAATGGGTGAAATCCAGTTTTTGTCTACAAGTATTTGGACACACTCAAAATGTTGTTTATAAAAATTAGCTGGTAAAAGTTATAAGCATAACAAATTGAAGATTCATCTTCAGGCGTTTCCTAGTAGGTGATATAATTCGGTAAGAATCTCACTTGCAATCATAAAGGTTTCTGCTAAAATGCTTAGCTATTTTTCTCAATGGATGACAGAGAGTTCACATGTGAAGCGTCGCGCCATTTTACTGTATATTGGCGGATATGGATATCAAATACTAGGTGAAATGGGGAATGTTGTAATACATCAAGTGGCCACTTAACCCAGCCAATGACAGGTCATAAGCCCTGTAAACGCCTAGATATCCATATTCCCTTCCTAATTTCTCGTCTTTGTTGAGATGTCAAATTGTAATTGTTAGCCCGTAATGGGTGAAATCCAGTTTTTGTCTACAAGTATTTGGACACACTCAAAATGTTGTTATAAAAATTAGCTGGTAAAAGTTATAAGCATAAACAAATTGAAGATTCATCTTCAGGCGTTTCCTAGTAGGTGATATAATTCGGTAAGAATCTCACTTGCAATCATAAAGGTTTCTGCTAAAATGCTTAGCTATTTTCTCAATGGATGACAGAGAGTTCACATGTGAAGCGTCGCGCCATTTTACTGTATATATTGGCGGATATGGATATCAAATACTAGGTGAAATGGGGAATGTTGTAATACATCAAGTGGCCACTTAACCCAGCCAATGACAGGTCATAAGCCCTGTAAACGCCTAGATATCCATATTCCCTTCCTAATTTCTCGTCTTTGTTGAGATGTCAAATTGTAATTGTTAGCCCGTAATGGGTGAAATCCAGTTTTTGTCTACAAGTATTTGGACACACTCAAAATGTTGTTTATAAAAATTAGCTGGTAAAAGTTATAAGCATAACAAATTGAAGATTCATCTTCAGGCGTTTCCTAGTAGGTGATATAATTCGGTAAGAATCTCACTTGCAATCATAAAGGTTTCTGCTAAAATGCTTAGCTATTTTCTCAATGGATGACAGAGAGTTCACATGTGAAGCGTCGCGCCATTTTACTGTATATTGGCGGATATGGATATCAAATACTAGGTGAAATGGGGAATGTTGTAATACATCAAGTGGCACACTAACCCAGCCAATGACAGGGTCATAAGCCCTGTAAACGCCTAGATATCCATATTCCCTTCCTAATTTCTCGTCTTTGTTGAGATGTCAAATTGTAATTGTTAGCCCGTAATGGGTGAAATCCAGTTTTTGTCTACAAGTATTTGGACACACTCAAAATGTTGTTTATAAAAGTGATAAATTTATGATACACCCTCCTCCGGTTAATCAGTAAATAAAATGTGAATAACATATTTTTTTATATCGCCACACTGTCGCCTTCCGATCAGCAACACCGGTGTCAAATGTCATAGCTTATTAAAAGTTTTATTTCTCAAAATGTTACCATTTTATGATATTTTGTAGGACCTTGAAAGCCATTATCCTCTACGTTGAGGCCACAAATCCGAAGAATGAGGCTTGAATTTGATACATTTACTTGACATCAAATTGATGTTCTATTTTATGCCTGATAAAATGACAGTTGATAGGAAATAACGTGGTGTGAACATACTGCAAAATGTGAATTATGCGGCCGAACTTTAATCTGAGTACAAGAATTAAGTGATATACTAACCAATATCTCCATTACACAGCTGAGTTTGGGAGAGGCTTTTTCCATTGATATAGATCTGTCCCGCTGTGGGACGAAGTTCCCCAGTCAGCATACTGAAGGTACTAGATTTACCAGCGCCGTTTGGTCCCAGCAAACCGAAAATCTGAAACATTATAATAATAATGTTAGGATAACTTACTTTATAAGTAAACTATATCTAGTACAACTCCATCACAAATCATGAGGTTCTTGAAGAATAGCCGTGGTAGTTACCTGTCCCTTTCTGACCCCGAAAGTGAGGTTGTTGACGGCCGTGCGCGCCCCCTCCACGCTGCGGTACACCTTGCCCACCCCAGCAGCCACAGGGCGTCCCTCCCCCCCCGCAGTGCGGCCAGCTCCACGCGGTACCGCTCCGTGGCAACATTGCAGTCCTCTTGCTCCAAATCCAGCGCAGGGATCTTGACTTTGTGAACCCTGTCAAACAAAAGAAGAGAAGATTACTATTAGATACAATAAATAAGTAAAAATTGTACAATCGGTATTTGTACACATTTAAAATGTTGTTAAAAATTTACTGGTCTCATATATAAACAAATAAATTGAAGAGACATCTTCAGGCATCTTCTAGTGAGTAATTAAATTCAGATGAATCTTACCTACAACAAAAAAAAGTTGATAGCCAAATGCTTAGCAATTTTCTCAACAGATGTCACCAGTGAGAAAAAATGTCGTTAATCATGGAGTTTTACCTTGCTATTATGTTGCCTCTCTTATCCAGAATATGTTTCGTGGAAGACAGCATCTCCATTTCGGGCGGCGCAAGCAAGTTCCTACCTGTCATCTAGTACCACACGCCTACTAAACGCAACCCCTTTTGTTTCTTAAGTTGGTATTACAGCTGTCACTTGGCATTAATGTGAAACGTTCTATGATTATCCATATTAATAAAATTTTCCAAAATTTGCCATATATGGTTATTAGATGATGGGCGGAATGGAGAATGTTGTAATACATGAAGTGGCCACTTATTGACCCAGCCAATGACAAGTTATAAAGCCGGTAAACGCCTAGATAATCCACATCCGTTTCCAAGTTTCTATGTCTCTGATGGGATATCAATAATAAAAATAGTACAGTAGTACCTGGACTCTTGGACCAGATTAGGAATATCTTGCTTGCTCGTTCTACTCACTTGTCGAGCAGCCAGTGGAACACCTTCATCTCGATGAGCAGGTTCAGCAGGATGAAGGCCTTGGCGGTGGAGGCGAGGGCCAGCAGGTGCGGGCCCAGCAGGTCCCAGTGCAGGGGCGGCACGTACGTGTCCAGCCCGAACGGGCCAGCACGTCGGCCTGGATGCTGTCCTGGACACTTGGACCAGCCCGTCGCCCAGCGCGAACCCGGGCCAGATCAGGAATATCTTGTGGAGCACCCAGCGGACGTCTTGCATTATCTGCAAAATAATATAGATGTCATCAAAATCACATTTTCCAAGCCGCTAATGAAGATGGTAGATTTTAGAGAGGGTGTGAAGGTGTTTGAATATACAATACGGATTGTTGTCAGTTATGAAACTTACTATCTTGGTATCTACTGTCATCCGGCGAAGGTATTTCGTAGGCCATATACTACGTATGCCTCCTGAGAGCCTTAACCATTTTTTTTAAATTTTATTACGGAACAATAACAGACAAAAGGATACTAAATATAATACAAAAAAATATATATATATACACCTAGGTAGACCAATTGCCCTTTAAAATTGTTCACATCGTGCTTAATCGAATAACCAAAACATAATGTTGATGAAAATGTGACATACACACAATGCTTAAGTAAATATAACACACATATAAAAGCAAGAGTGATCACAAATATCTCAAGGACAACCTTCTCTTGAACCCATCTACGGAGCTTCCGAAGATGTCCCATCTGTACCTTCAGTGCTGTCCCTGTGTAATACATTGTACTCTCTGCACATACGAGAGAGAGGATTGTAACCAATATCCTGTATTGGAGGTAAAGCGCTCAACTCTAAAAATGTCTGGATTATGCAGTCGTAAATTGGCACGCAGACCGATTTCGCTTATTAGCGTTGTGTCAAACCATGCTTGCCTATTTTACAAGGCATCAGATTCTCGGCGTCCTGGTCGCCCACTGTTGACCAGGCCTCGGGAGAATGCACGGGAGCTGGTGGCCGATGGCTTGGCCTGGAGGCAGCTTGTGGAATCCATATGGATATGGTAAGATGATGATGATGGTATGAAACTTACAGGGGAAGTGGTGACGACATCGATGATGAGCAGAATAGTAAGGCCGGTGACGGCCACAAACACGTTGGTGCAGAATATCACCATGTTTGGCAGGCTTGGCTCCACAAACAGCTTCTCCAGCAGGTGGACCAAGGCACAACTCGACACACTGGAAAACAAACAGGAGTTTCTTATAATACTCATTCTACATACAGGTTGCCAAGAACGGACAGGAAAGGAATTATCTGAAGTTGTGTCCGTGCTAGGCCACCAGCTACTGTAACGTGTATGGAGGGACAGAACCTATGCAACAATTTATGAGCAACTATGCACAGGATGGGTACTTTGCAACAATAACTAGTATATAATTGTTTTATTAATATTGTTAGAGAGTTAAGAGATAGCCTTTAATTGGACATTATTCTTAGTAATCAATATTGTATATATTTAAAATTAGTGTATGTCTGTTGGCTGTCCGTAAATAAATAAATAAATGTGTGAGTGTGACCAATCGCCTTCTTTTCAAGCGACAAACGTGTGCAAGTGAGAGAAATATGTCCTAGCTTAGATCTAATGGTCATCACCAATGGGAGAAAAGATAGGGATGATAAAAATCTTTCTTTGGTCCCTCAGACATTCATAAATATATTCTTCCCTGCTCGCAAAAATGTCGCCCATTGACTTTTCACAAAGTTGGCCGCCTTATATTTGGTCATCTGAAGTGAGTAAAGACAGGTAGTATGATAGCTGGAATTATTTGTTGGTTTATTTGACCTATTTCGTAAATGATTTCAATCTGCAGTGTGACTTACCGTAGAACAAGAGGAGGGTACAAATGGCCGATAGGTTGTCTCTCGACACGTACACAGGGAGGGCAAATATTTGGAACACTACGACGGACAGGATGATGGCTGCTATTATAATCTGTAAAGAGAACATAATGAAGAGTTGAAAAAAAAATGGACTGATGAAGGAAAGTGTAAAATATTTACTTGTTTTAAAAACTGGAATAATATATATGGATTTTTGATTGATTAACCCTTTTGTTAGTGAGTTTTAAAAATATAAAGCCTGTAGCATGCATGAGGTAAATATATTACCAGAATGTCCCACAGCAGGGACGCGGCCCAGTAGGTGTGCGGATGCACGGCGCTGAGCAGCTGCAGCCTCTTCTGCTGGGAAGTTCGCTCCCCGACCAGGAACACAGCACTCACGGCCGGCACCAGACTGAAGCCGATCAGTAGCACCACGGAGATGCCCACATCCGCTACGTGCTGTAGCCTGAGGTAAGCATAACGAAACAATGTGTACTTGTGAGATGTACAAATACTAATAAAACAATGAGAAGTGTCAAATATTATTAAATTGTCATTATTAGCTAGATTCACTTACAGTGTGGACTTGCTGAGCTGCTCAGCCGAGAGTTTAAGCGGGTGGCTGTGCGTCACGATGGTGGCGTTCCTGCCCAGCCGCTTGGCCAGCAGCGCGGAGTTCAGCGTGTTCAGGTAGGCGGGCAGGGAGTGCTGGCCCTTGTTGTTGTACCACACCACGAACCTGCTCGGCCCGCTGTCGGCCACCGCAGGCCGGGACACGCTCCACCCTCCGTACCTGGAATAGTGGGGGATTACTCGTAATACAGACATTTCCCCTCTCGAACATGAACTATTCTTCAGGAACTCAAGATTACTTAGCACCAGTGAAATAGTAAAGTGTGCAGGAGAAAGTTTTTTAACATTTTTTTTTGTACTAACTTTTTTTAACAAGGATATTAATATTGATTGTTTTATTAATGATTTCTCTTATCGGGTCTGTTATGTTGTTTTGCTGCTAGGATTTTGTGTCGGTTATGTTGTTTAACTTCACCTAATAGGTTATCCAGTTTAAACGCTAAACGCTACACGTATCTTTAAATATGGCAGACTTAATAGGCGTAGGTGTATGGAGCTATAATGTTTTTTACCACATTCATTAACGTTGTTTATAAAACAAAAATTAGTAGGTTAATGCTAGAAACAGTTAAAGATTCATGGCATTAATGGACGTTTGTTTGCTTGTTTATAAAGCAATCCCTTAACCCTTTGCGGTCCTCTGGCGAGAGCCGCCCGCCCGAAACAAAAGTACGCTAAAGGTCTAATGGCGGGTGTCACCCGCCCGAGCTAACTGTCATGTAAAAAACTCGGTAACTTTCTTATTTCTTCATAAAAAACGATAATGTTACTACCATTTGTTGTAAAACGAATTAAGCTTCCCTACAAACAAAAGAAACATAGCCGATAAAACAGATTTCTATTTTAAAATACCGATCAAAATAAACGATATTTTTACAACTGTCATTCCTATACAAAATGTATGTAAAATGACAATGAAATATGTGATTTGCTCGAAAGTTTAAGTGATTTCGATGTCGAATTTTTTAGGAAATAGTAGTGGACACTCTTCCAGTGATGAAAATGATAGGATTCTATCCCAGTACCAAATCTATCCGGAAGTTTTGGAGGTGATAATTGGATGACGTGTTCGGTTGAGGATGAAAATTTGATGATGAAAGGACATGAGGGAAGGTCGAAATTCTAGGAAAAGAGTAAGACCTTGTACTCTGGACATGGAAGAACGTTTAGATGGCAAACCACACTTCTTAGCCGAGAGAGAAAAAAGTGGCTCTAAAGACTATGCAGTGTGCAGTGACAAAAATTTTAAAAATTAATAAAAAAAACGGTGTGGTTTTGCGAAAACTGTACACGAAAACCTGGTCTGCATCCATTAAAAAAAATATCATACGGATAGAAAATTTAAACAACCATAATAGTAGAAAGAAAATGCTTTTTATTTCAAATAAATACTTTGGCAAATGAATATTTTGTGTGTTTTTTTTGTAAATCTATTCCGCATTGTATTCTTTTTACAAACAATAGAGAGGAAAAAAAAAATTTAAAAAAATGGAATTAAACCCTTTTCTCAAAAGAATTTTTTCATCGAGTTGACCTGCCCCCGTGGACGGTGCTCCATGTCGGAAAAAAACGTTTAATTTCCCTTTTCCGGGGGAATTGTAATGTAAAGAGAAAGGTGGGGTTTTTTTATCTTTACACTTCTTTCCA
>JAGVSP010002637.1:0-29343 GCA_022494985.1 Micrasema minimum
TTTGTAAGACACCTTAAATATTAAATAATAATTTGTAGTTCTAAAAGCAGATAAGTAGAATTCATAATAACATTCATCAAATGTACTCAATAACCAATTAGATACTTCAGATTCCAAAAAAAACATATCAAAAAGCGCAGGATTTAAAATAATTGTATGTAGGTACTCGTAGCCATATATATATTATATATATTGAATCTTGTAAACAAAAATAGCTAATGCGTTGGTCGTAAGTTTTTAAAAATGATTTTAAAAACTTTAGCACTTTTTTCAGTAATAAAATTTTAAAAGGTAGAGCTATGAACATTTACATTTACATTCATGTACTCTTTTGACGAGCTTTTAAACTCGGTACAAGTGAATTAATCCAAGCTTGCCGACAACTGCACAAGTCTTGGTTAACTTCTGTGTACTGGACAGCTTAAAACTTGAAATGTACGTGACAGACTAAGGCACGTGTATTTGTACTACACACTCATGTGCCACTATCGGCTACCCTGCAGTACTAAGGCAACCCCACATGAGGCACATTCACTACGCGGGCAATAAGACGGAGCTTACTCCTTCATTGTTGTTCCGGGTTTAGAGAAGGCCCGGGAACAGAAGACAGTTATTAAAAAACTTTTACAGAGAGATTTTCTGAACTTACATGAAAATTGCGGAGGTAGATTTTTTATTTTTTTATATTTTTTATTATCTATGCAATCTTATGATATTTGCACATATTTCAATTTGTAAATACTATTTTCAATAAAGCCTAAGCGGCTTGTGCTTGAAAATAGGAATCGAGTCGTGTCGAAGTGGGGATTCGAACCGACGATCTCTGGACTCAGAGACCGCGACACGCTACCCACTGGGCCACCACCCGTTCCATAGATAGATACTATGTAGTTACTTTCCCATGCAAAAAGTAAAAATAAGAAAACTTGAAATTTATTCTCGTCGTAAAATTATGTTAATTATAATATCATGTTCACTAGTGATGGAAATATGGACAAGGACATTGAAAGGAGGGTTAGTGCCGGTAACAGAATTAATGGTGCCTTAAGGTCGGTAGTATCTAATAAGTGCTTATCAAAAGAGGCTAAATTGGCAGTGCATAATGGAGTTCTGGTACCAACCCTTATGTATGGAAGCGAAGCATGGAGTTGGAAAAATAAGGATGAAAGTAAATTGAATGCAGTTGAAATGCGATCTCTCAGGCGAATGTGTGGTAAGACTATGTATGATAGGTGTACAAATGTCGAAATTAGAGCAGAGTGCAAGGCTGAGATAAGCACTATCGACAAAATTAGGAAAGGACTTTAACGATGGTTTGGTCATGTGGAGCGAATGAGTAATAAAAGAACGGCTAAAATAAGTTTAATTGCAAGTGTGCCTGGATGTAGAAGCCGCGGTAGGCCGAGAAAGACATGGCATGACCAAGTACGTCAAGTACTTGAAAGTGGTCATGTGAAAAGTCGGAATAATCGGCGTATGTGCATGAGTAGATGTATGAATGTAGAGGAAGCAAAGGAAGTCTGTCAGGACAGAGTGGTATGGCGTTCTATCCTCTCTGCCTACCCCTACGGGGAAATGGCGTGATAGTTAGTGAGTTAGTTAGTTAGGTTAACTAAACTATGTACAAATCACATAATTATTAAAATAAATTAATACGTTGTACACTTCCGTTGGGTTTCCATACAAATTTTCTAAAAATATACGCTTCCTAGGGTTAATTTCATAACACCACTTATTTTCAAATTTCACCGTTTAAAGACACCAGCACTTAGGCCAATACGCGAAACGTGTTACATAGATGTGTAGTGGTGACGTAGATGCATATTGATGACGTAGTGGGTACCTAGACACCCCAGACACGGTAGTATTTTTCCAGTATGGAATGTCACTTCTCTGAAATTCTTGTTCGAAGGTTGTACATACTTATTTAATAATATTTGGTGCAATGGTGTCAGTTATTCATATTATTATTATTTTGTTGTCTTGAACGGACAAGGCGTGAGGCTGATCTTCTTACTTTTCAGTAAAAAAATTGTTTATCAATACAATATAGTGCCCCATGCACCATTAGATGCGGATAGGGAACAGGAAAAAAGAAAGTAAATACGTTTTAAGTAAAATAGTTTAACGAGTTGCGTTTAGTGTTAGAATATTTGAATTTTAACTACTGTAAATGAAGAAATATTTACTCAAAGATTTCTTTAAAAAACATTTTAAGGACCATTTTTAACGGGACGCAAAAAAGTGAACAAAAAAACAAGAAATTCCAGTAATCTTTTAGAAAGCAGCTGAATACTTGAGTTCTAAAAAACGCAAACGGAATGAAATTGGCAATTTCCATTTCGTAAACGAGATCCGGCGTTAGCTCAGCAAAATATTATTTCATCGTTATTTGGCATTTACATTTCCACAGTATAGTTGTTGTGTACCAAAGTAGTTGACGGCTGTCAACATTGAAAAACTAGTAAGGGGCAATTTTAGTGAAATTCTTGTTTTTGCTATTCCATCGTTACTAGACCAGAACTGCGATCACCAACGTATATACATGTAGATGTTACGTGTACCGGAGAGTTTTTCTGTAATGTGGCACTATATAAGCAATTTTAAACTCGTTCGCTGAATCGCATACACATGCTTTGTGTTTCAGTTTACGGGTTAACAAACCCACGAGATTTCAAATATGCATGGGATAAAGACTTCCCATAAATTTTCTACGGTTGATTCTACACAACTCTAAGAACTACATGAAAAATAAAAATTTTGCCACAATAAATGTGGGTGTCGATTTGAAAAATTTGTTATGTTAAGGTAAAAGGGGCGCTGTAAACGGAATAAAAACATTAAAATCAGCCTGTGAATTATGGCTGTGGGGCGCATGCGCACAATTCAAATCAAACTCAAGCACAATTCAAATTAATTAGATTTTTTCACATTTCGAAG
Organism: Micrasema minimum; assembly: GCA_022494985.1. Taxonomy (NCBI): domain Eukaryota; kingdom Metazoa; phylum Arthropoda; class Insecta; order Trichoptera; family Brachycentridae; genus Micrasema; species Micrasema minimum. Next base: position 2,941 of record JAGVSP010002637.1, read on the forward strand.
ATAAAAATAAACTCGTTACAATGTATGTATAAGGAGATGAAGTGAGTGTTTTGAAAAAAGAATGGTAATATTTTGAATTTCTACATTATTTGACGAACATAGACATCGCTGATGTTTTTAACATTTTCTTTTAAAGCACTTACTAGGTTTTGTGATTCGACAGCCGTTGAATTGCGGCATTATCACTCGTCTGGTGCGATGCAGTGAATACGGTTTTACGGTTTACGCTATTTAGTATTCGAAAACTGCGGCGGAATTGCCCATTAACAGAGTGCAAAAAATCCTATAAGCATGTTTCTGTATTAGTTTCTGTCCACTTTTACGATCGCCCGACGCAATGCCATCAACTTTTTGCAAAAAAAACAGACGTGATTTTGTTGCGTGTTTGAACAAAGTAAAATATACATTATTTCTGTATTCATACAGGTGACACAAATAGTACCCGGAAATTTTTGAAATATGAAAATAAATAGGAAAAATTGATAGTATTTTTACCATGTTAAAATTACCATTTTATTTACCATAATTAGTTATTTTCACACTTTCACGGTTCAGCTATAAGTAAAAGTTTGAAATGGTATGCTATGTCATAAGCCGATGAGAATGACTACTCTCCCCTCCCATCTACCACTTCTACCGGTCAAGTACAGTCCATTTCAAAAGCGTCCAGTTCATATGTGTCGCCCTGTATAATAGTATTTATATATTTTTTTTATTTTATTAAAGATAAACGGCACTCAGTGCCTTTTACATATTAAATATTTACAGCAAATACACGAAATAATAATATACATTAAAAATGTTAAAATAATCCAGCATCAAATAAACATTGCATTAAAACATTAAACTTTAAAACCCAATTATATGCACATAATCGATACATTCGGCCTTGAAATAATTTAGAAGTGCCAACTTATTTTTTTATAAATATTGTAAAACTGTTGCCGTAAACACACAATTTGTATAATATGCACGGATTCAGGTCTATTTTATTATTATTAAGTGCATATCTTTGAAAACTTTGTGCAAGTTTTTATAGACATTGTTATGGAGTATAAAAAAATACTAAATTTTCTCGTCTTTTTTTGATATGTCAATATTTTAAATTATCTATAAAAAGGCATAGAGCGTAGGTGCATAGCGCACTGCATTGGTACACCAAAACCAAAGCTCGATAATTGCAAAACGTTAGTAAACTATTTTTATTTTTTCATTGAAAATAGCAAGTATCAACCGGCTCGCTATGATCGAAAATAAGATATTTAGGAATGCAATTCGTAAATTTTTATTGGTTAAAGGATTTTTTTTTAAATCCACATTTTTCTTTAACGTAATGTCTCTATTTAAAAGTGACTTCGGTTAACAGTGTGATAGTTGGCAGTCTATAATATGAACAATATCCTTCGCTCGGTCCTTTTACGGGCTCACGGTCCTATAAAGGGCTGTTATAGCCATCGTTAGCAGGACCGCGGGTCGTTCCGGCACTTTCCTCTCATTTTCTTTATGGCAAATATTGACTTCCGTGAAACGTAAAAAGTGAAAATAACCATTTCTCGGAAGACATTTTTAAAAGAAATGGGGGAAATTTTTTAATTTAAAAGGATCTACGGGATAACTTGTTTTTTGCGAAATGTGTATATTTTTTTGTGTATATTTAGAGTTATTTTTTTACTTACGAATTGATTGAAGTATGAAAATTTAAATGCCGCGAGTTGTCTAGATGGAGAAATAATTACCTGAAACAAATAAAAAATAATTGTGTTATAATAATTTTCAAGCAACATAAGTTAAAAGGTAACCAAGTAAGTTTATAACAAATCAAAAAAAAAACAATTAAATTTAAATATTTAAAAAATTACATGGCAGTATTACCACAAAATAAAATAAAATGTAAACCGTTAATGGTGTAGCTTTGAATAACCCAAATATTTCATAAATCATTTAAAAGATTCAAGTTTACTAAAAGATTTTGAAAATTATACACCATTAAAATTAGCCATCCAATAAGGCATTGAAAACAACTTATTAACGATTGTTAATGTATGTTTAAAAAATGTATTTCGTTTTGAAAATAGAACAAAGAGCGCCACTAGGCGGGAAAGTGTCAGCATACAAAACATTCTTCATGGGCGGGAAATAATATATTTACCAAGATTGCGGGCTTAACCATGTCTCATTACTATCTAGGAGGCCGTGATGAGAGAGTAGACGGCATATACAGTCATATATGTAGGTGGCCATGACCGCGAGGGACGGGTGTACGCCCGCCGCGCTGGAGCGAGGGAGAGAGGCATACACAACAAGAGGCAAAATGGCCGCGTGATATATCGACACTAAATCATAATGCCCTATTACTCTTGTGTCCTGCGTATGAAATGGTAGACCCTTTCAAAATCGAGGGGATTTCTGAGGAAAACATGAGATTTTCTTCTAGGAAGGACGCCGTTTTTAGTCAACAGTCGAAGAAATTTCTCAAGTTGTGCGGCCAGTACAAATCGAAATGATTCACAGTCGAAAAAACTTCACGTCAAATTCGTGTATGATAATAAATGAAGAAACACGATGTCCATAGGTAAATTAACATTATGGTGGCCTATTATATCAAATCTGCCTGCCCCTACACTCTACAGAAAAAGATACAATAGTTTAATTTTTTGCTTGTATACACCGTGTCCCACGATGAGACCGCGAAACTCCGGAGGGTGATTGTTCATGGTATTCTGAGAAAAAAATCCTTATAAAGTTTTTTGATCCGGGCATTTTTAATAATTAATTAAAAACAAGTATTAATAAAAAGCGACTATGTAATACTGGCTTCTGTTTGAAATGCTAGCGGTGGCGGGGTGGCGGTGGGCGGGGAGGAGTGGGGGTCCGCTCTGGTCACCGAACGAACATTCAAAATTCGAATTTCATATCTGAAATTGGTGCAGGTCACGTGGTGTTAGCCAGTTCAAAAATGGACGGTATTACACGCGTTAATTTTTATTCATATTTTAATCATTTTTTTAAGAAATTAGAATTGAGTTTTTTGAAAAACTTTATTAAGATTTTTTTCTCAGAATATCATGAATAATCACCCTCTGGAGTTTCGCGGTCTCATCGTGGGAAACGGTGTATAAATAAAAAAACAAACTCTTGAAACTACTAAGCAAGAATTACAAGATTCTTCAATTTTCACAATTTTGTAATAAATTCAGTATTTAAATAATAAAACTATACAAACTGTTCATTTGAAAAATAAAGATATTAATTTAGATGTATTTTTGAACCACTTAAAATTTATGTTCCAACCAGATTTTACACACTATGCTTTCTAGTAGTTCTAGTTTTTCTCCCGAACGACATTCTCCTTATTGTAATGGAAATTTCATCGGTGATAAGGTGAGAACTCGGCCATTACACCCTTAACTCTTTTGTTCCGATGTTCTGTAAGTGGCACTTACCAAGATTTATATTAAGTTTACAGAGCGTAAATATTATGTGCTGCAAACGTTGTATTCTAGATACCTATTTAATTCTATTGTTATTATTTTAAAACGCATTTGGTAATAAAAAATTGTGTGGGTCAGCTCCGACGCACGACTGGAGTTTACTCTTATTGCTATTGTTTAAGTGCTATTGTCATTAAATATACAATAGGAAAAGGAGAAAAAATAGCATCCGCCATCTTGAATTTAAACAATAGTTCCAAATATAAAATTATGACCCCTATTTCAATGGAAAACGTTACCCATGTTCATATTATAAAAAAAATTACATCCGCCATTTTGGCTTCAAAATAAAATCTAAATTCGAAATCAGGACCCCTAATACCCCCCGAAAATGATGCCTATGTTCATATTACCAAAAAATTTTGCATCCTCCATGCCATCTTTGATTTCATAAATAATTTGGCCTGTAATTGGGTCTCCTGGTCTGTTGAGGCGGTTAAATTAATAAAATAGAAAACAAAATAAAATAAATAAACTTAAATTCTTAATAACTAAAAAAGATAAACTAGTACAAATTTTCATACCGGGGGCTTTAAATGAAATTTTAGTACCGGGGGCTTTGAAGAGAATGAGTTTTTTTTGCGGTGGCATGCGTTTACCTAATTCCTTAATTTGATTAATATTTTTATACAATAATTAATATTCAAATAATCGAATCCCTTAGTAAATTCACTTACAACTTCTCTTTTGTAATGAGGTTGATTTTGCACAAAAGTTAACGATGTTAACGTTCGATTTCACCACTCATCAAATTTACGTAGAGAAAATAATCAATGCGCCTACATATACAAACAAATATATTATATAAACCAGGCGTAGTTATAGTTTTTCAGAGGTAAAATGATCAAAACTTGTTATAAACTACACGCGATAAATTTCCCATTTATTCTGGGTCAAGGGGCAACATTGTGGCCGGAACGAGTTTTGCCGCCCGGGCCGGATGGGGTTCTGCCGCCCGGGACCGGAACTGATCGCAAATCTCCCTCCTCGGGCGGCAGATCCGTCCGCCCGTTTGTTCCGGATGATTTCACGCATCATCGTTAGGAGGCACCAGCCGCGGTGGGCGGAAACGTAACAGAAATCGAACATAATCCGCCCTTTAGCCGATGACGATTCATTTCTCCGAAGGGTTCGGTTGGATACTCATATTTTATTGAAAATTGATGGATTTTAAAAATATGTCATGAAATCGTATCATCTTGAAATATTGTAGCAATCAAATGTGGCATGATACCAATATTAAAAAATTCGCCATATCATTAAAAATGCAGTTTTTCAATATTATCTATTATACAAAGTTAACCTTATTTTTTATCTAGGAATAATGCCAAATAAGCTAAAAGCTTAGCAGTCCTGAAGGGTGCGTATAAAAAAAAAGCACACTTACATGCAATCATATCAAATTATAAACGGTTATTCTTCAAGAGAGTTGACAAAAAATTATATATGAATCAAAATGAACATGGCCATGAAACTAGAAATAAAAATAAACTAGGGCTACCATTTCGGAAAAAAGCTAAGTCGCAAAATTATCTGATGTACCGAGCAGTAAAAACGTATGAAGGAATTCCAAAAGATATAAAAAAAATAAAAAAATGTGTTTTTTTTTTAAAGTCTAGATTAAGAAAATATATTTCAATTAATATAAGATTATTATGTTTAAGGTTTTGCTATTTGTACAAACTAATAAGTGTTAATATTAGGACATACGTAAAAAAATAGGTATGTACTATTTTAAGAATAAATAAATAAATATCCCACCATGAATAATAATATAAATAATAATAATAACTGCACTATAATATTATAATATGCACGTCATAATTCGTCGAAAATGAACCGAGAATACCGGGTTTACAGTTCACACAGATGGTCATATTTCTGTCGAAGAAACGTTTTTCTATCTCTTTGCTATGTCGAGATATAAACAGTTTCAATAAAATCGCGTTTTTGCCATTTCCAAAAAGTTTTTTTTTTTTTTTTCAGTTTATCATAGTGCGATATAGTCTGCCGATTTGAAAAGTTATAGTTTGCTCACGTAAAAAAATGGAAATTTCAAATAATTTGTTGTGCAACAAATTTTTCCGTGTTTCAAAATGGTACGCAATGACAAACTCTCGATTATTTTCTTAAAAGCATTTAAAGCAATATGCCCTTTTCTTATGTACATAGTATATTTATCCTTATAATATTAACTACTCGTATAAATGCAGGTCTAAAGCCTAACCCCTAGAGGCTAGATACTATCTCATGAATGTATAACGCAAAATTAAAGCATCACCGTATACCGTATAGGACCAATTTAGTTAGTAAACAAATACATCATTACCTTGTTACCTGATTCAATCGCTGCTGACTACGGTTAATCAAATTTACCTCAGGACTCTCCCGTGGGACAACCCTATTATACAAGAAGCGTTATGCTATAGTCGCGCAACCTATAGTGGGAATCAAGATAGCTGAGGTACAAATTAAACGAACATACATTATTAAATTTTTCTTATAATATAAATTTTATTTTATGTACAATAAGAAATAAGGTACAAAGAAAATACATTTGGAAAATTAAATTATTAACATTCAGGTTGTTTAGAGAAATTTCTTGGTGGAAGTTCATTGTAATCAAAATAGGATTAAAAAATAAAATTAGTTGACACTTTAATCCACTTTTGTTTTTGGGACCAATAACCGGTTTCACCGCTTCCGCGGCAACGTCAGACTGGTGGTTCTTTCAAGTGGGTTAAGAATACAGAAAATAAAATACCAAGAATCCACCACCACCATTTAAATTTCGTCCCCTATAAAAAGTCTTAACCCACTTGAAAGAACCACCAGTCTGACGATGCCGCGGAAGCGGTGAAACCGGTTATTGGTCCCAAAAACAAAAGTGGATTAAAGTGTCAACTAATTTTATTTTTTAATCTTATTTTGATTAAATTATTAACGATTAGCAAACAAACTCGATGCTTAACCAGCGAATCTACGTCATATTTGGAGTCGATTTCGTAGATTTTTAAATTTTATTTGACCCATAGTTTTCGAGAAGATTTATTTTATATTATTTTATTTTATTTCAATATTATCCACGCCCAAAGGGCTTTTACATTGCATAATTCATATATTGTATATAATAAGAAAAATAATCACAAAATAGGTAGCAACACATTCTGGTGTAACATATTCAATATTTATAATTTAATTAAAATAAATAAAAAATAAGTTGTTTAAAAATTTTAATCCAAAATAAATCAGTAAAATTTAAAACAAATTAAATGTGAAATGCCTTAAAAATTTAAATTTAAGAAAAATAAGTAACATCTAAAATAAATACGTGAAGTGAATTTATTAGGATTTTTTTTTCGATATTTTTTTTCAAATTGTTATAAAATATAATTTATTTAGTCAAATAAATAGTATGCATAAATACAACAAAATTAAATAACCGCATTTTAATGAGAGTTTGTGCAATTTCACTTAATCTGAGGAATTAATGAAAAGCTTTATGAGAAGAAAAATAATTTTTTTCAGATTAAAAAGTTATATTACACATTCGACTCCAAATATTATGTAGATTCACCAGTTTTTTTGAACTACGAGTTTTGTTACTCTATGTTTAAGTTAAACCAGAGTCAAGTTCATAAAATAAAATAAAAAAATAAATAACGAGTCAGAGAAAACAGTAATCACAATGTAAGGATAAGATAGTAAATATGACGGGAGTGGAGATTAGAGGTAGGGGGAAAGTACTCTAATACTTTCCCTTATCCGCACCTAATGCAGCGTAGGTATTTTAAGATTTTTTATTAGATGAAGGCAAGATGATCAGTCTTACGGATCAGTGCCAGTCCAATGTATCAATTAAAAAAACACATTTTAAATCAATATTTCAAGTTGATCCCCCCGGAAATCGAGCCCGCGACTTGACGCATGGTAGCAAAACGCGCTAACCACTAGACCACGGAGCAGACAAATGTATGTACTGTCATTAAATTATGTGAAATACCGCAATAAACTGCAAACTGTAGTTTCTAAACTTAATAACCATAAAACTGTTGCTTGGTCGACTTTTGAATAACATCACTTATCTAAGTAAGTTGGGATACCCAGCATACGCAAACTAACCCAAATTATTAAGGCTCTTCCCGAAAACACCCAAACCAATAATGAACCAGAAATTAACATTAAGTACTGTGGGCTTTTCCCTTTTGTAGAACTTTCGATAGTGACACGCACTTAGGAGGCTTACTGTTGCGTCTTAAATATCGTTATGGTGTTTGAACGCCCCATTAACGTGTTTCGAAGCCCCATTACTTATTACGGAACCATGTTTGAATTTTGAATTTGGAACATCTTCCCGAGTTTGGTAAAAGGTTTGCGGGATGGGCGTTCTTTGTTCAGGTTATTGAAAAATCGTGAATTTTCTAGTGCAGATTAAAATTTGATGAAATAATGGAAATTTATAAGAAAACGGATTTTTGGCTTTAAGTTTACCGTCGGTTTTAAAGTACGAAATATTTTTTTAAATCTCTGATACGGAGGAATTTACGCGTATTATTAAAAAAACTGGAGAAAACTGGGCTAAAATAATTATTGCATTATATTTATTAAAGGGTAAAGAACATTACAAATATTTTCAGTGGCTCAATTTTTAAGGACAGTTTTAATAATTCTTAAATCGGAACGCAATTTTAATAAAAAATAGCAGCACATTAAACTGACATACAAAATACGAAAATTCTACTCAAATACAACCAAACAAAACGCTTTCTCAGTAACATTAGAAGATTTGAAAAATTAAAGAAAGAAAAAGGTTTCACAAAGTTAATTAAAACAATATTTTGAGTGTGTCCAAATACTTAAAGACAAACTCTAAATTGTATTATATTAAACTATGTTTGCGATAAATAAATAAAAAATAAAATTATATGAATATTCATTCATTACATTCTAAAAGTTCTAATTCCTTTTCGTAAAAATATTCTTTATCCAAAAAAAATTGTTATAGGAAAAACCAAAGGATTTAAAAATCTTGTTACCAGATCAAGTCGTAATTAAAACACATTATTATTTTGTACGCCCTACGACTTCAATTTGTTTCAGTTTTGAAGGAACAAGCAGATAGACGTTTATGCAAATGTCCAACTTAAAACATGATAATTTAAAGCGCACAGTAGCTGACTGGTTGGAACGTGTCCTATCTCATCAGGAACAGAACAGGCTATGGGGGGAGAGTGTGGTCAAATCAGCCTTCACCGGGTGTGAATGTGAAATGTTTGCCGAGTAGAATTTGCGCCAATCATTTGCATTTTTACATATTTAAATCTTCGGAAAAGCGGGTCAACCTTGTTATCTTTGCAATGAGGATCACTGCTCATTTCTTACAGGAAGGCAAAATTGTCATTTTACAAATATTTCTACACTCAACGTAAAACGCATAAAATTTGCAGAACACTCATCTTAAGGAATGGGTTAGTATTGTGAGTAAAATCTATACATGGAGTAACAAAAACTCGTAGTACAACCCGAAAACTGGATTATCTTCATCATATTTGGAGTCGAATGTGTAATATCATGACTTTTGAATCTGAGCTAAAAAAAATAAATATTTTTCGTCTCATAAAAACTTTCATAAGTACCGCGGATTAAGGAAAATCGCATAAATTCTCATTGAAATGCGGGTTTTGATTGTGTTTTCTCCATGAATAGTATTAATTTGATTAAATAAATGATATTTGAATAAAAAATTAACTTCGTACTAAATTTTTTCGTAAAATAAAAAAAAATGGTCTGCAAAATCGACTCGAAATATGATGTAGATTCACTGGTTTCCCGCTTGTACATCGAGTTTTGTTACACGGTGTATAGCCCACTCCTTTTTGCCAAGTGTTCTTAATGGTACCTTTAAAAAAAGCGTCTTGCGCTTTAGTGTCAAAGTTTTGAAATCAATAATAATGTGAGAAACCACAACCAAATAAATATTTAATTTGGATACCATTGGTAATCGATCTCGGGACCTCATGCATGGTAGTCTAACGTGCTAACCTTTATAACACGAGGCGAACATGTATATTCAAAGCAAAATGTGGATATCTAAGCATTTACAGGACTTGTATCTGTCAAACTTAATTGATCGGAAATATTTTTTTATGAACTGCAGTACAGCATTAACTAAAAGAATGGTCTTTTAACTATGGATACACCCCCCCCTTTGCATAGGATTACTCTGCACAGTGTGCGGTACTATTACGAACCTTAGTGTATAAGCTGTGCATTTGTAGTTAAAATATGGTGTTACATACATAAGTAAAACATATCATAAAAAAAAAACTCTTTATCATTCACAAAAACATGCCTAGATTCACTTAGATTACTACCAATTAGAAACAACTCTGTACCTAAGATAAACGATGATCATTAAAATCATAGTTTTTCAGGAGATGCATTTAAGTGATTTAGTCGCAGTTTTCCGTGTTTTTCTAACTTATTCTATTACAAAGTAAGTAGAATTAATAGAAAAAATATGTTTTGACACAAGAAATAAAACAAGACAAAAAAATTAAAAGGAACATGCAAATTAATCACAGCTTGGTGTAAGCAAAAATTCCATTAAAAATTAGTTTGAATATTAATTTGTAGGTGCCTACGTAATTTATAAAAAAATAAGTCATGTTCTATACGCAGAAAATTCGATTAAAAGATAACTTAAATCACACGCATGTAAGTATTCAGAATTCAGATGAATATGTTCAAAGTATGTACATCGTATATATTTACACAACTAGGCGTATCCACCCTCCGCCGATAACATCCCTTAATTTGGATAAGAATGATTGAGCAGGTACACGCTTGCGCATAGCTACATCGCATTATAGTCAGGTACGCTTAGCTTAAAGCTCAACAAAAGCTCTCCGCAAGTTAATTCGGGGGTGCGGGTGAATTGATTTGTTTCAGGAGGCGTGCACTGAATTATATTAAACTAAGATTGATAGCTGATATACTGATATGTGTGTGTATTACTGTGTATGTATGAGATTGATGATTCAATAGACTTGAGATAGTTTTTCTTAGAATTATTTTGTAAATGCAGTTATTTATGGTCTTAAAGTAAGTTATTAGGTAAAATTAAATTCATTTCTACATAAGTTTGTTTAGGAGACTTAAGTTTTGATTTCAAGCAACTCCGAGTATTTTGTTAATATAATGTACGATAATGTGCCTAACACATATTTTTAAAGCAAAATATAACAGTAATTCATAGTTATATGAATAATAATTTGGATAAGTATTGCGTAAAATAAATTTTAAGCTTAAATAGCACAACATCGAGTGATATAGGTGCGCAAAATAAACAGTACAAAGTCTAAATATATCGATTAGATGTGATAAAAAAGTTGAATTTACAAATAGCGCAGATGAATATATTTGGGTATGTTTTTATAGACACAAGTGCTAGTAAAATATATTTATACTGAAATTTAAACCGGTTTTTTTTATTCGTAAAAGATAACAGTGGTTTAATATTATTATCTTACGACAATAAGTAAAAATTTTCTAATCCTACTATTCCCCAAAATGAAGCTATTCGGATAATTGATACAAGAGTAAAACATCACGTTTAATGGATTATTTAGGAAGTATGTGGGAGAGTGTGTGTTTAGTAGATTATAATTATTACACCATAAAGGGAGTTGTATGGTACGTGAGATAAGGTTTATTATTTAATAAATCCATTACGTTAATAATAAATTAAAGACCGCGTGTTTATGATGGACTTAAAAATCATTAAAAAAAATTGTCGAAGGAAGATTTTAGTAAGTTGTGTTAGATATCTATACAGATATCTAAAATCTCTTGGGTAGAGAATCAATTTATACAAGTAAGATGACTAGGTATCGATTTTTAAGATTCAAAACAGAGAAAATTTTTAAACTACCGTAAGGAGTTCTCCTCTATGGCTGCGAATCGTGGGACCTAACCAGGGCCCAAGATAGCAGAGTTTTGAGAATAGGTGTCTTAGAAGTATGTCGGCAGTTTGCGTCAGAGCTGCGGGACGTGGGCTTGACTTGGGAGGAGGCACGGGAGCTGGCGGCCGATCGCTTGGCCTGGAGGCAGTTTGTGGATTCCATTTGTTCCTCATAGGGAGCGGATATGGTATGATGATGATGATGATGTAAAGGAATAAAAGTTAACTAGGTACTACTACTTTCTCTTATTCGCACCTATGATGCATAGGGCAATGCACTGATACACCGAGTGTAATAGCTTATGCTCACAATAAAGTTGAAAATGCAATACAGGTATAATGGATATTGTTATCTGGGTATTTGTATATAATATAATAGAGAACTTTAGCTATTACCAAGAGTAATAACACAAATCATGGCAGAGAACTTTAATGCTGACTGGAGTCCAAAGAGAACAATAAAAACGAGTAAACGTTTCAGTACAATTATCATTATCTACTGACAGTACGAGAACTAACATGAATGATGTATGGCTGGCGAGAACCAAGACTCTTACTCTCGACTCACGCAGTACAGAATAAGAAAAATAGTGATGTGAATAACACGCTTAATAAATGTAACCGAAAATAATATTCGTTTGTAGCAAAATCAAATCCAAATCGTTTCACGTGTAATAATTTTTATCCTTTGATTTTAATATCAGTTATTATCCGCCTCGTGGTGTAACGGTAGTCCGTTGCGCTACCATACATGAGGTCGTGGGTTCGATTCCTGAAGGGCCAATATGAAATGTTTATTTGAATGTGATTGTCATATAAAAAATATTTCATACCAGTAATTCCTTGGACTGGCGCTAAAGTATAAGATTGATCATTTGCCTTCATGTAACAAATTATTAAGATTCACTGTATTTGGTGTACCGATGAAATGTCCTATGCACCATTGGGTGCGGATAAGGAAGAGTAGTGGTAGTAGTATTTGAAAAATCTACTAAATTAAAATATTTGGAAAAGCATATTGACGTAAGCGTTTCTCAGTAGTAGATTGATTGATAAGTACGCTAAAATAACATTATAGTATTTTAGATTAAAAGACGCAGCCAGAACAGGTTAGACTGCAAAAATCAAGCAGTAGAAGAAGTTTCAGGAAGCATGGGTAATTGCAAGTTACCGGCTGCAAAATAAAAAGGTTAAATTATTCAAAAGTAATCATTAAACAATATATAGTTTTTATTGGATTCTGCGCATCACTAATGACAAGCACACCACATAAGATAACCCCCTTGTAAAGTTTAACACCCGATATTATTGATTCCCGAACTCTGTCCATTTATTCTCAGTTCGCAAGAAGAGGCAGTTAGGAGTTCGGAGGTGACGTTTGTGAGGGTTATGATTAACGAGGAAGCTTTAGGCGATTTCTTTTCTTATTATTCCAGTAAAAGTATTCATTGGTGAGACAGGGAAACTTCCCTCTGTGGGTGACACCCGAAGTGACCCCTTGAATATGAAGACGTGTTTTTGTCAGGAAAATATTTAAAACTGAATTCTTTGCTGAAAACGAGAGGTAGCTACATAATTACTTAGACACTAACTGGAATTTTCTTTTTTTTCTCCTTTTTTTTGTATATGAAATATACAATCCAAATCCTTTAAGAGAAAAAGTACATAATTGTTTACATAAAAAAATACTACTTCTACCACTGACCCTCATCCGCATCCAATGGTGCATAGGACACTGCATCGGTACACGAAGTGCGGTGTATCTTGATCATTTTTATTACATGAAGGTAAATTACAGAAATAAAAAAATAAACAAAAATCCCACAAAGGCATAACCTGTTCGTGGATTTCTTAATAAGAGTAATGCATGAAAACCTTAAGGGAGGGGTAAGGTATTGAGAGTTTTTTCAAATTTGTTGATAATTTTTATTTTACAATAACAATTTTTTTCGCAAAAAATCGCGTTTTTCCCTTCAAAGTGTTCGAAAAAATGAAAATTACGAAAAACCCTCCCAGCGTTACCCGAGTAAAACTATTATCTAACGAATGAACTTTGATTTTTTTATTTCAGATGATCCAGAACCAAGTTATGAGAGGCACCGCAATTCTACTTTTTTCCGAGACACGTCTGTATAATTGCTGCCATCGCCGTGTTTTTTAATATTTCTTCGTGAAAACTTTAGACAATATTTTTCAATTGTTATACTTTAATGTACTATTGGTTTTAATAAAGAGATTTTAAATGTGTTTTCCCAAAAAATTCACAAAAACATGCCTTTTTTCGTACGAATTAACCTTACCCTCCCCTTAATGGATTTTGTAATGTATGGACTTTTTAGTTTACTAAAGTAATGCATGAAAACCTTAACGGATTCTGTAATGCAATGGACTTTTTAGTTTACAATGTTAATTCAATTTACCAATAGTTCGATACACAAGTTTTTCAATACTCTAAGTGAACCCGCAAGCAACTGACAAAAGCACACTGGAAGAAAAGAATACAAATGTCTTCTGGCTTTCACAAGAGTTGCATTAGGTTCCGACGCGACGTCATCGAACAGTGAAATATGGTGTTTACACGCTCCTGAAGGCACCTCTAGTGTTGCTAAACACAACTAAATAACACTGGTTTATTCTCCACCCCGGGAGATAAAATATTGCTGCACGTCTAGAGGGTTCCACGCAAGGAAATTAATACTTGCGTGTTTATCATTCTGCCAACAAATAAATGCATATTGACCGTTTCTACAAATATATTTTTCTCCTTCAACTACCACTACTTTTCCCTTATTCACACCCAATTGTGCATAGGGCACTGCACCGGTACACTAAGTGCAGTAATTCTTGATCATTTTATTACACGAAGGAAAGATGATCAGTCATACACTTGAGTACCAGTCCAAGGTATCACACATGAAATGCTAATATGAAAATCACATGTAAATAAATATTTCATATTATTGCCTGCGACCTCATGCACGGTAGCCAAATGCGCCACCATTACGCAACGAGGCGGACACTATACAACAGTTAAAACAATATTTTGAAAATGTCAGCAATACTTTTTTTGAGCATGTGATTTTTTCGTACCACATTCAATATAATTGGTATTTGAAGAATATTTAGGAGTTTTGAGTGTTAAATCTCTACCAATAAAAGGTTTAAAAAATGTTTTAGAACTGAGGTATCTTCCTCTTACAAAATTAGTAAAATCTATTACCCATATAGTGCAGATAAGATATTAAATAGAACATTTTGTATATATGTTACGAATCGAGAATCATCCACCAGCGAGTTGAAAGCTCCATCTATGCATTGATATAGTTGGATGGTGGATGATTCTCGATGATTGGCTGGTGGATGATTCTCGATTCGTAACATATATATTAAATCAAAAATGTTACCTGGTGGGATATTCGCTAATAAGCGGAATAGGGAATGTTTGTAGTACATAAAATGGCCAATTAACCCAGCCAATGACAGGTCATAAGCCCTGTAAACGCTCGAATATCCATATTCCTGAATTTGAAAAAAAATCTACCTCATCTCTGTAGGGGATATAAAATGAAATATATTCAATAGAAGTTTTAAAGTCGCGTTTTAGTGTAAATATATAAATCAGTCAAATTTAATTTAATGTATTACAAACAAATGTGGTATCTTACAAAATATTAATCTTATCTTTGAAGTTTGTATGAAAATAAAAAATAATTGTAAAATCACAAATATGAGAAAAAAACAACATTTCTGTTTTTCCGTTATGCAAAGTCCATCACATCAAAAGATCTGCATATGAATCATATTACTATATCACACACTCGTAGGCTGTAGAACAAGCTGAAAAATGAAATATTTTTTTTAAAAACGGTTCGCCCAGGAAAACGTGGGAAAAAATCTGTGCGTGATGTATTTTAATGTATTTTCTCTGTATGAAAAATGTCCGCTGAAACGGAAAAAATGGAGGGAAAATCGTGTTCCAGAGAGTGATGTTGCTTGTTGTTTTTACATAATTTCGTGGGTACCTAAAATTATGTATTTCAGAAAAACAACAAACTGCGGCTAAAAATTAAAACGCTTCTTTAAAAAAACACTGATTTTAAGGAATTTTGGTTCTGAGGTACAGCACTTAAACATAAATAGTTGAAAAAATTCATTACAATAGATAAAACTAAGAATAATAAATAATATAAGCTCCAACAAAATACGAGTGGCATTCTTTACGATATTTCAGTTTAGAGAATACAATTAAAAATTTTAAGGTTAAAAAGGTATAATTATGTCGACGGCACAAAGAGAAGCGAATTAATTATTTCGACTAGATGGTTAAGTCAATGATTATAATCATTTCGCGAATTTTATCATAGATATCTGTAATCATGAATATATTAAAAACATTTATCCCCTGTTTACTGACGATGACTCAAGTTCGCGTGTTGAGTCACTTTGCTGACTGTTGCTTGACGCGGGAGGAAGTCAGAAGCAGTTTAACAAAAAGGATTCAGGATGTGTGAGTCATAGGAAAGCGCACAACTATTATTCATAATGAAAATGGGACCCTTATTGATGGGCAAGGACAAAAAATGACTAGTTGCAGGGAGTTGAGAACGAGGGTGGGGTTTTATCGTTATCCATATTTTTTTTGTGGATTTATTGATCGCTGTTTTTGTTCTTTGCGTAACAATGTTCCTGGTGTATCAATGCAGTGCCCTATACACCATTCGGTGCGGATATGGGGAGAGTAGTAGAAGTAGTTTTTGTTCTTTAAATGTTGTGGTTTTAAGGAGCAATTTGATAATACCATAATGCTTGGTATTTATCTTATCAATTTTATTTTATTTCTAATTTGTAGCTTTCTACATATAAATCATCATTATTGCATTATTTTAATGTTCATGACAAATTTCACAATGACTATTTTCAGTATTTTTTTGTTTCACATCTAAATTTAATTCGTATAACGTATTTTTTGTAATAAAAAGTATATAGAACCAAAGAAAATAAAACTAATATCTATTAAAAATTAACATATTTATGGCTTTCTAGGTGTGACGACTAAAGATGCTATGATTTATACCACTGAATATGAACTGTTGATTTTTTTTTTTAATGAACAAAATAATAACTTAATAACTTGAGAAATATTAAGGCAAATGTTATGCAAAGATTCATATTGAATGTAAAATATTCAAAAGTTTTCTCATAAACTTTCCTGTTTAAATCTCGCATGAAAATTTTTTAAAAAGGGAATAAAAAAAGTAAAATAATTTTTGGCAAGGTTACGTGGGCCAAACCCGAGCCAAAATTCACTTTATATGTTGTCTCCTCCTCGGTATTCAATTTTAACCTTTTTTGAGTGAAATTCACTTTTACTGGGATATCCTTGGGACTTATAAGTGAAATTGGCACTGCAACTTACAGCGTCGTCAATAACAAAGTTTAAGCTGGATGAATTGTTGCAGTCATACTGTCTTCAAATTTAGGATTCATAAATTTATAGAGAAGTAAAAAAGGAGAAAGGGATAATATTTTCTTAATTCTGTTTTAATATATTTAAAAAAAATTAAATAAGTCTTTACAAGATTTTAGGATTTCTATTTAAACAAAAAAAAATAGTTTCTGATTATGGTTAAAAAAATTACGTAGCGAAAAAAATTGTAATGTTGTGTATTATTTATTATTTGTCCAATCAATAGACAAATCATCCGATAACGAATAAATTAATTATCTAATATTTAGAAAACATTGATTACAATTTTTTTGTAAGTGAATTTTTCTATTGTTTTAAGCATGATTATGAATTAATTAATGTAAATTAATTGCATTTTTTGTCTTCGTGAAGTGCTCATCCGTAAGTGTAATTAATAACGTCAAATATAAGATACATATGGATTTTAGAATCGCGTATGACTGCTAATTTATACGATTGTACATAGTTTAGCAGCATATTGAGACCGAAGCATTTATCTTATTTCCTAAATGGGATAGAGACAGGATTTACAGGATACGATGACAAGCGGCGGGTCGTCTCTGTGAATTTAAATAAGGACATTCGAGTGCATTTCCGGGCCAGATTTAGCAGGAACCTAAGTACCGCTACGTGGGAGCGTGCTGGGTGCCTTCCGGCTGTAGCGATTAGCCATTACTATAGAAGTGTAGAACTATCGGGGCGTAGAAGCGTAGAGGCAACTTCTAACTACTCCATCAGACGTCCGAACTCTGGGCAGTACTGTATTTTAGGAACATACGGGGTCCATTATTAAACCGCTGAAAACAGTGAAAATAAAACAGAACTATTTTTCATTTACTCTACAATGTAGAAATATAATATTGAATTACATTACAACATATTTTGTACAATTACTATAAAATATTTTCATTAAATGTGGCAACAGTAGACTTATTATTGAATCTCATGATTGTTCTTAACCGATTTTCGTTTGCTAAAATCATGTTATAGTTTTTGATTAAAAATCTTTGCCACTGTTTTATTCTGATGAAAGCAAGTATAAAATTTTTATATATATTTTTTTAATTTTTATTTATTTTATTTGAAAAAAACATATTTTATATACAATACATACATGTATTTATTTTCCCCGCAAAGCCGGGGCTTATCTGCGGGTTACATTACATATTAATACTTTTTTTTCTTCTTATTTTATTACACATTTAGTATCTAACATTATAAGTATTATTCTTATTTTAAGTAGGTAGCGTTGCGTAACAATCACTGTGTGCCCTTCAAGATGTTCTTTTCCCGTAATAGTTTTACCTACCGGGGCTGCCTCAACCGCTGTGCCGAAACTAATCATGTCTCAATCGGGTGTGATATTTTTATTTTGTGCCCATCGTCAAGGAAATGATCTGTCATTATTTTTTAATGCGTCTTTCGTTTCTTGTCAAAATCCGATAGAAAAATTATTTTTCAAGTAACTTATTGCAACACAAAGTGCGACTATAATTTGAAGTAACTTGTTCGATTTAAGATCGGATTAAATTGTTTCACAGTACAGAAGAGTTTGCTTCGTAAACAAAATACATAACTGAAACCCCATTAAAATGATGCAGAACTTATTTCATTTATCAGCTGCAAGTCCTGAATAGAACAAGCACTGTAACTATAAGAGAATTTAGTTTTCTCTAGTTTACTGAATACAGTTTGGTACCGTGTATCTACAGTACAATATACAGATGAATATGCTAAAGTGCACACAGACTAGTACAAAAACTTTTGTTTTTGAGTGCTTTAACATTCGTAGCCAACGTTTAATTTCAAATTTTCATTTATAACATTTAACTAAGCTACAGCTGCACTGCTTCAAAAACAGTAAGCAGTTTTAGTAATGATGAAATTTTAATTCAAAACAGAATTACAACTTATAAGACATATAATACAAAATAAATCAAATAGAGCAAGTAAAAAATAATATTTATTTTTCGTTTCGTAAAAACGTTCTTACTACGATAGTACTGAGTGGGGGTGCTGGAAATACTTAAAAATTCTTAAAGGATAGCCGTTAAAAGATTATTACAGTCATACTAAATAGCGTACACTTTTACAACCAGTAAATAATCCATCCAGCACTTGGTGAATTGATGCAGTGCCCTAATGCACCGTTGGGTAAGGTTAGGTTAGGTTAGGTTAGGGAAAAAAGTAGTAAATAATCCATATTCACATACTTTTACAGCTAAAAAAGGCATTTTTAGTCAGTAAAATATTTATGTAATTCTATTGAAATATTAAAATCACTTTAGGCCGAGAGTATTCATCAGAAATTAATGGAACTTTTTCTTTAAGCGCTATTCATAGATCATAATAAACAATGTAACCGTATATTTAATTTTACAGCTTAAGCGCTTGAAGCGCAAAAGAAGAACGCCGCTTATGTTTGTCCTCATTTGTTTGTTCAGACGTCAGCGAAGGGTGAACACAGCGGTCGGTCAGACGGTCAGGCACTCACGGTCCATCGCCTCCAAGCGCCGCCAGACATCTGCAATCTGCATTCATTGTCTGGAGATCCGGAGGCTATGTTTGGAAACCAACGAGATACTCTGTCGCATGTCAAATTTTTGTAAATAAAATGAATAATATTTTAGGTCGGTCAGACGGTCAGAAACTCACAGTTCAACGCATTCGAGCTCCAGACATCTGCAACCTGCAATCAAGGTCTGAAGATCTAGGGACTTATTCTCGAGGGAGGGAGGGATCCTCGTATAATTTGTAGCATTTAAGTTGAAATTTCTATTTTTAGTAAGTCCAATCTCTAGACGAATATTGGATTTTATCATAGAAATATTGATTTTCTTGTAAGAAAATAACATCTCATCAGACAAAGAAGACATATTTAGGTATACCACACTTATACACACTGTCAAGAGAATAAGAAATTTGAACGATTTATGACTTGTCACTGGCTTGGAGAAATTTATCCTGGCTAAGACCTATAAAACTCTTGTGTTTATGAGAACCAATATGGAATTATATAGCCTAGAATTTACCAACGGCTGGGTTCCTAAAATGAAATATATCCAATTTCGAAGATTTGAGCACGATTTAAAAGTTGTTTGGTTACAGCGTAAGGTCCTTGGTTTTCTAACAAACGATAGACTCCCTCTGGGCCTGGATATGCGTCCAGCCCAGGCGCCCGGCGGCGGCCCTCTTCCACCCTCATATTTGTTTGCCTTTGAGGTAGACACACAAACCTATTTCATACCCCGGTCACTGTAGCCGTCTCAAGAGAGCTTAAGTTCAAAGTATTTGAGGGAAATTTGAATGCACATTTCGGAACTAGTTCAAATGCTGCTCGAAGGACCAATATTCGATGCCCTTTCAATGGGCTTTATTGGAATGTTCTTAAATATCGTATTTCTTTCCTTTGATTTGTTATTAGATATTTTTTGATGGGGTTTTGAGTTTTAAAATTTAAATCGATTCTGGTATTTAGTAAAAATCGTTAAACGAGTGCCGCTGATGCTGCAATGTTAAAAATGCTAATTCAAGATTGAGTTAAGTCTTTCTTCTTTCGTCACGTTCACTCCTTACGCTCCGGATTTAACAAGATCGTTCAAGGTCACGCAATTGGATTCTTACTAGTGGACCATCCCACTAAGTAAAAAATCTTGAAAATGTATTATCTCAAAACTACCTGACGGTTGAACTACCTACCTTATGCTGTTTTTAAGCTTTGTTATGTGGATGACTTGTTGCGTATCAGCAATATAACCAAAATATTATATTCTTAATACAATTCTTGCCAACATTTCGATTGAGATTCTAATTAAGACTCTAAAGTCTTTCAGTTTCGTAGCGGCGCGACATGAAACAACAGCAAATGAGATTCCAAATTGCAGTTTCGATAATGTCGGGTTTGTTCATGTGCGCGGCACATCCAGGGAGATAATTAACGCGTCTGAAGCACATCACCACCACACTGTTACATTGTATTCGTGTTGGTCGCGTACCTACTCGAACTTGCATTCTATTATGCTAACACAATAAAAAATAAAACATACTAAAACTAGACATTAGGCCAATTTCTCCAAAAGGTCGCGTTTGGAGAAAAGATAAAACGCGCACACCACTCTGTCATGGCACAAGACTCCTTGCTTCCTCCACATTTAAAAATCCTCTCATGCACGCCAGTTGATTATTCCTTTTTACATGTCCATTTTCGAGTAATTGTACTTGATAATGCGTTGTCTTTTGCGGCCTGCATTTCTCAGCCTCGGTTTATAAATGTATTTAGTCAGGTCTACGTCCCGCAGCTCTGGCGCAAACTGCCAACAATTAGCTATTGGCCACTAAAAATTACCAGTTGTATAAAATAACATTAACCATAAAATATTCAGCTAAAATATTTAAATGTGTGCCACAAATAAGTGTCTAGACCAACCAAAAAAAAAACAAAAATGGATTTCACCCAATAACGGGCTAACATGAAAATATTACAACGACTATCTAAACAGAGACGATAAGATGATGGAAGGGTTAAACGAACTATCTATACGTTTTACATGGGCTTATGACCCTTATGTCTGGGTTAATTATGACCACTTGATGTATTACATTCCCCATTTCAATGACAGAGTTTTTACGATGTTAATGGTTAAGCGTCGCGCCATTTCAACTGTAGGTATGTACAATGGCAGATATCGCACTTAACCCAGCCAATTTGATCAGGTCATAAACACAAGCCCTGTAAAGCGCCCAGATATCCATACTCCCTTGCAAAGCTCTCGTCTCTGTTGAGATGTCAATCGTAATAAAAATATTCGATTACGGCAACCGATATGGCATTATCGGTACTCCCATCACTTAAGGCGAGTACTATGAATGTATGCACGATCACGGTCAGAGATGCACTCAGTATCGCGAACAGAGATGCTATAGCAGTCGGAAGGCCGAGCCCAGAGTAAATGAGGGCAGGAGAACTTGCGACAGCTGCAGATTTTTGATATTTATGGGGGGGGGGGGGGGGGGGGGGGGGGGGGGGGGGGGGGGCAATTAAATGGGGGGGGGGGGGGTGGTTTTTTTTTTTGAAAGCAGTTGTTTTGGAAAAAAAAAAAATAAGAGTATCCCTGAAATCCATAAGGAGGCAGTGAATTTGCGGTGTTTTTTTTTTTTGTGTAGGTCTTGTTTACACAGATTCCCCGTTCGGTTTGGGTAGTAATCTAAAATTAACGTTACCTAATTGCGCAAACACAGACAGCTATTTAAGCTTATATTAAAACAATCTACCATAGTGATAAACTGTGAAAGTTTGTTTATTTACGGCATACACGTCTGTTTTTACGTGCCAGATAATGTGTACTTATAACTTCAACTACCTTGGTATATTAAAATAACTTTTATTTATAATGTTGGTAAAACAAAGCACGTTAATAAGAAACACATTATGTAAGTCCAATATATATTTTATTTTTCTTTAATTTTATTTTTTTTTACATACGGAAAAATCCATTTTTGAATACTTAGTTTGAGCATAAAATGGATATAAAGCAGTAAAAAATAAGTGACAGAAACATTACAAAATTGGTGAAGCTTAGACAGTTAGAATAAAACGTGGGACACACTCAAGACAGGATCGGGTCTACTTTCAGTGAATGTTTAAATCTTGATAGACTTACACCGAAGAAGTCCAGATCCGTCTTGAGTTTACAATATTGGCGTCGAATACATTGGCGGCCCTCGGTAGCGTAATGGGTAAGACGCTGGGCTCACGATAAGGAGATTCCGGAATCGATTCCAAGTGAGAACACAAAAATTAAAATATATTTTTCTCAAGCCTGGCGTTTGTGACGTTTGTTACCTCTGTTAATTGGGCCCTATTGGCAACCTGTTGAGGTGGTTAAATAAAATAAAATATGAGTCTTACATAGTCCATATACTATTTTTATTGAAAAGACCAAGCAATCATCCAAAATATGCGAAAAAAAAAAATATTGATTATTAACTTAGAGAGATGTTTAAAAATAAAAAGGCAAAAAGTTAATATTATCTAGGTGCGATTGGTGCATTAGAGGTAGATTGATGCAATTATCATATTAGCTTCAAATAATAAATTATTAAGATATACTGCACTTTTACCAATTCAAAATGCAGAGCACTAAGCATCACTAAGTGTGAAAAAGGAAATAGAAGGAATGATTTTTTCTTCTTATTTTCGTTGTAAGTCGTATCCAGTCTCTAATTTTACAGTTAAACTGTCGAAATTGTGATTTCAAATCGAGGTTTTCAAATCTTTCGATTTTTTACATGTAAGATAAATTCAGAAAAAATGCGTGAACTCAAGTTCCGCTGTTTATTATTCGAAACAGCATTTTACATAAAGATATTACGAGTATGAAAATAAATATAAAGTATAAATTTTTATGTACTTACAAAATATTTATGTAAATTAGCAACTGAAAATTACTCATGTTTTTTAATAATGTATTTATTAAGTTGCTGGTGTTCTACACGTGTCAACAATTCTCAAATTAAATCATTAAAAATTGAAGAAAAAAAATAAAAAGCGATGCAATTTGAAGATTTGGACAACGAGCCACGGTCCAGGGCACATTTGCGATCGGTTAATGGAGGCAAATAATGATATAACGATAGTGTTCTCGGCTCCCGATACATTTGTCTGGATCAGTGTCACGGCTGTCGAGCGGGGGATAATCTGTTAACTGGAGAACCCTCGGGGGATGCTGCCTGGAGCTGAATCCTGAACCCTGACCCACAATGCTTCTCTTAGCCTGCTATGTGGCAAGATATAATGCTGGATCGAGTTTTACAACTCCTGCCGTGAGGGCTATTTTACCAAGGTGGCTAATTTATGGTGGAATCTTTTATATTGAGATTAAAAGTGAATTCAAATGTATGATCATCATCATTATACCATATCCGCTCACTATTGCAGTGTGTATTGGTCATTTTATTACATTAAGGTAAGATGATCAGTCATACGCTTAAGTACCACTGAGGGATCGATCCCACCTCCACCCGCGACTGTTATAGAGTCCTTGGAGACTCTCTGTCAGTCACGCTATTTTATGCGAGACTTTAAATTTTTGCTGTTGCAAATGCACAAGCAAATTGTAGGGCCAAAGTTTCCAAGTAAAGTTAAGTCAAGAGGGCGTCAGCATCGATCAAGTCAAAAGAAAATCATGATGCCGCCACCCTTACGAAATCCTCATTTTTTTCTCTTTATTTATGTACATTAATATATAAAACAAGAATACAAATTAATACAGTCAACAAAATGTGCCGTAAAAGCTTAAAACAATACAAAAGAAAATAGGAAAAAAGGTTTAGTACCAGTCCAAGGTAACACACATGAAATATTAATATCAAAATCATATGTTAATAAATATTTCATGTTGACCCCCTAAGGTAATCGAAACCGCGACAAATCATGGATACGGATAACTTATTTACTGCCTTTATAGATAATGTAAGCACATTACTTCCATACTCAAAACTCTTAACTTTATTATTTATTAGTTTACAAGCTTTTTATTTCAGTGACCTTTTGAATTTGCATATCTCAATATGAATTTTGTAGAAAAACGTTATTGGAATAGTTACATCATGTTATTGAAAAATGTTTTTAAGTAAAATAACGTTATGATTTAATAAGAAAATATCCTGAATTTAAAAAAAAATGTAACGGAAACATTTTTAAAAAATGTTTACTCAGCTTATATAAAAGGCAGTTTTTTTAAACTTCACTTTGAGCGTCGAGAATAACGATATTCAATATCTAATTTAGAATTTCCTGGACTTCAAGTAACTTATTAATTATTACATAA
The DNA here is from genome assembly GCA_022494985.1 of Micrasema minimum. NCBI lineage: Eukaryota > Metazoa > Arthropoda > Insecta > Trichoptera > Brachycentridae > Micrasema > Micrasema minimum. The sequence goes on from JAGVSP010002637.1 coordinate 27,691, forward strand.
TTGAATAATCAATATCTACATTCACAATACAATAAGTACTAATTAATAAAGGAAGGTATATTTTATCCGTAACGAAAATTCAATTGTAGGTATTTGGTAGCTACAAAGTAACAACTTATGTATAGTATAAAAGAAACTGTTTTCCAGACATGTATTTATCGCAAGTACTAGTTAGGGATGCGAATGAAAAATAATTGGATATTTTATAAAATAATAAGGTGATAATGCAAACGTACTTTTTGTCACACATACATTGTTATAAATTACTTTCAGCTAACAAAAATCGTTTACGAAATATTTAAAAATGAAATGAAATGAAAAATTATTATAAACAACATTTTGAGTGTGTCCAAATACTTGTAGACAAAAACTGGGATTTCACCCATTACGGGCTAATAATTACAATTTGACATCTCAACAGAGAGACGAGAAGTTTGGAAGGGATTATGGATAATTAGGGTTTACAGGGCTTATGACCTGTCGTTTTGCTGGGTTAAGTGGCCACATGGATGTATTACAACAATCCCCCATTTCACCTAGTATTTTGATATCCATATCTGGCCAATATACAGTATAATAACGCGACGCTTCACAAGTGAACACTCTCTGTCATCCATTGAGATTTTTTTTTTTATTTCTCTGTAATGGGAATTAGTAAGGTCGGGTTGTAGTAATAATTCAATGCAAAGTTGCAGCGAAGTTAAGTTTCCAAGTATTAGACATATTTTTTCCAGTTAATAAATTATTAGCTTATTTTTACATAATAAAATTGTTTGCGATGCACGTCACTAAGGGAATAAAACAAGTTTATGTTTACAAGTCGATCATAACATTATTCAGGACCGGGAGGTTCAATGAATTTCCTTGCAGGAGAAAACCGCTATTTGCCGTGGGTAGTGGGTAGTGGGTAGATGGTAGTAAGCACTGGTAAGTAGTATGTACGTCTCTCGAGGTTACCTTTGGTAGGCTTCTTGTTCGGTTAGGCGCCCTCTGGGTGGTTGTCCCGAGTATAAACACAGAAAACAAAAAAAAATGAAATTTTAAAAATAAAATTAAGTGCAACTGTCCGCCTCGGGGTGTGGTGGATAGTGCATCGGGCTACCCATGCTGCCATGCATGAGGTCGAGGTTTCGACTCTTTTTGACGTCAATATTATGAAATATTTATTTGAATTTTTTTTTCACATAAAAATATTTCATATGTGATACCTTAGACTGGCACTGAAGTGCAAAACAGATAATTTTGTTTATTTAATTTAAATTAAATAAATTTGTAATATATGATTTACTTTAATCATATCATATATTACAAAGTTATTTTATTTTAATTTAAATTTACAATGATTCACAAAGTGAGTGGTTTTAATATAAATAAGATCATCTTGTATTGTATCGTCGTGTATCAAATTAACAAAACTCTACGAACTGACTTGGTAAATCAATGCAGTGTCCTTGCATCATTAAGTAAACGAAAAATAAACGTTTTTTTATTATGGGTACTATTTCTGGCCTTGGCTGGTTGAGGAATGTCTTAAAAATTACATATTTTTACGAATAACAACAGAAATCAATTTAGACGCTTGTCACCTTGGACTAGTATTTAAAAAAATTTCACATTTTGAAATAAGGTGAGTTCTGCGTTTACTTTTGGGGG
>JAGVSP010002638.1:0-28475 GCA_022494985.1 Micrasema minimum
AAAAATAAACCCTTTTGACAGATTTACCAAATGGCGAAGAATAAGATGAGCGTTTTATTTTCAAATCAAAAATATAACTACACCCCCTTTTCCCCTAGGGGGGGAAGAGGATAGAAGCCAAACCACCCTTTCCTACACATTTCCTTCGTTTCCCACATTCATACTTTTCTCAGCCACATGGAAATTCCGACTTTGAATTTCCGCTTTCAAGTTTTGTCGTATTTGGGATGAAAATGTCTTTCTCGGCTTCCTCTAACTCTTTTTAGCCTTCTTCATCCCCCTTTATCCTCACAATCAAAAAAAACGCATTCACAATTAAAAACAATAAAACGCCATTAAAAAACCCCCCATTTAAATTAAATATATTATTCCCATTATTTTTGAAAAAGTTTTTTCCACCCTGGGGGGGGGTTTTTGGGGGGGGGTTTGTTTTAAAGGGGGGGGGGGGTTTTTTGGGGGGGGGGGGGGTGTTTTGGGTTAGTGTTTTGTGTGGTTGGGAAGAAGTTTTTTGGGTTTATTTGGAATAAAAAAAGATTTTTAAAAGAGTTCTAATCCGGGGGGGGGGGGGGGGGGGGGACACCCCCCCTTCTATTCACTTTCCCCCTTATCCTTTTAAGGGCACGCTTTAAATACACTGTAAAGTAAAAAAAATTTAAAGTATTTAAAAATAAAATTTTTAAAAAAGTAAATTTAGGATAATTAAGGGGATTAAAAGGGAGGGAAAATTAACGTTAATATATTAAGGCAAGTGTGGTCTGAAAGTAAAGGCAGGAAGGTGAAGAAAGGGGATTGCGATCAAGATAAAAATACTTGAAAGGGGCTAAAAATTTTGGAATAACGGGCTTGGTGGCAAAAAATGATAATTAAACAAAATGTGCCGGGACAAAATTGTGGCGTTCCTTTTCTTTTTTCCCCTTTTCAGGGAAAGGCGGAAATTTTTATTTTAATTTTAAAAAAATTGAAGTAAATAAAAAAACATTTTTAAAATTTAAAATTTTTTAAAAAAAATCTTGATAATAAGATTTTATGAAAGAAATATGCTTTTGATAAAAACTATGTATCTTAATAACAAATTTATCTGAAGATGAAGAAAAAAATTTTTTTTTAACTCCCAATTTAAATAAAAGTTTATTAGTGAAAACAAGGACCACCATTAAAATTATAATAAAATAAATCTGAATATGTTTCATTATTTAAGGTTAATTATTTAAGCTTCAAAACGAGTTATATAAAAAAAATGTATTTGATATCAATTAAAAATAAATTAAAAATATAAAAAAAACTGTGAAAATTTAGGGGTGAAAGTAACATTAAATTAATGAGCTGTGCCTTGGGAGAGTCTCAACTCGAGCTGCCTCTTGTTGTCGAGGAAGCTTACGGACGCTTGTGGATAAAAAGAAGTGCGAGGAGGTGAGTGTTGGCCGGTGATAGTATGTTCATATGCTCTACATAGGAGAAACATGGCGAAAGAGAAGAAAAGGTGGGGAACGAAGACATAAGTTAGGTCAAATTTAAAAACAAACACCGGAATAACACAGGATTGTTCACAAAATTACACTTTTCTTACACAAGTAAAATTTCCTTTAAAATTAAATTTTATTGCTTGATTGGTTAATTATAAATTATACAAGAATAATTGTCAATAATATTTTCCAAGTACCTTTTATATTCTAACATTTTTCTCCGAAGTGCAATTAACGCAACTTAATCCATACAAACATATTTATATTGACTGGTGTGATAGGTAAAAAATCAACAATCGCCGCGATTCAACGCGTCAGGGTCGTTAATTGGTACAATGTACAATATAGTTCAATAAATTTTACTTGTTTTGGGTGCAAATAATAATGTTTGCCCTGGGACCATATTATGCTAAACTGAATGTCGCATGCGACACCTCGGAATGGCGAGTGATTTTGTACCATAGATTACTCGCCATCCCGAAGTGTCGAATACGACTTTCAGTCCAGCATCGGGTCCCAGTACCTCAATCATAGATGATTGTCGACGTGCTTAAAAACGTGCTAAGCATTTGACCGATCACAATGAACATACGTTCATATCACAGTTGCGTTGCCAAGCACCATAGATGCAAGGCATACTTTGACAAATGTTTCGTTTTATTGCTTTCTCAAATTGATTTAAATCAAATAAATGGCATGATAAAATTGTGCACAAACAATTAAAACTCTATAAACTAAATTATTTTACTTTACTTACAGTTTTGGCGTATTTTCCACATTTAAAGCGGTAATTAATTATCCCGATCGATAACTTTTAACGGACGTTCCATTGTGATCACAAAAACGTTAAACATCCATGGTGAGAAATCGTTATCACGTCGCTTATTAGCACGTCGATAGTCATCTGTGATTGAGCTACTGGTTATTACATATACCGTGTTTTTGGGCTTGGGGTTGCTGATGTGAAGCACATTACGCAGTGTCCATCTTTTGGTCTGATCAAGAAAAAAAAACTAATTATCTAGTAAACAAATGAATAAAAATTTTACACACCATTTAACTTTTAAAGTCTAATACTATGAATACTACAAAAAAAATTCAAAATATTTTATTGCCACTCGTGTATTATCGATAAATTGGTATGATCATAGCGAAGCTTTTCTTATCTACTTTAAAAATACAAAACATAATGCACGCACTTTTTGGCGAAGGGAGAGTTTGCAACACAAAACGTTGTTCAAAGTAATACTTAGGCTAAAGTATAAAAGGTATAAATACGTGTAGTCCTGATGAGGGCTTCGATTTGAGAGGGATAAAAACATTGGAGGGTTTAAACAAAGAATCGACCCTAATATCGTATGGGGGGTGGAAAACAAAACCGCGTCATGTTTAGTAGGTATTAGGTAATACAGTCCTCTCGGATTATAAAGCCCTAACCTAGGAGTAACTCAACCTACATAACTCGACCTACGCAAGAAATTTGGAGAGCCCAAAAAAACTAAAAAGAGATAACATAATAATTCCAAATATTGAAGACAAGTATCAATATCGTTAAGTACCTATTTGAAATAGATTTTTTTTCGAATTTTGAAATAGATTCAACGAAGTAAACAAATTTAACAATATTTTGTGAAGACACGAAAATTTAAAACGTTGTCATTTAAAAATCTGTGTGCTTTAAATACAGTATATATTTTGATATCTTTGTAAATAATTGTAATGAAAATCCAAAATAATAATCAACAATATCATCTCGCCTTCTTACCTTTCAGTTTCATAATGCAATTGTATCAAAATACTGCATTTAAAACATTTTAAGATGAAATCTCCTTTTCATAATTTTGTGAATTATTAATAAATTATGAACAAAGTGCGTACTTAAATAACTTATTAATATTGTCAGAATGGTAGACGTATACATGACTTATATTGTATTATTTGTCTAAAGACATTATTTTTAGGATATTTCATTTCATTTTATGCATATATATATATATAACATTTCAATAAAACTTGTTTCAATCTATGTACAGGATGTTTTATGTATTTATGTAGATCCTAGACAGTTGTTTATAACGAAAGCCGACGGTATAAAAACTAAAATACCCAACACAGAATAAATAAATGTGTGAACAAAATTTAAAACCATTAAAATTACTATTGGATAAAGTATACTAACTCAATTTCCATGTTAAGAATAGTTGAATGAAAAGAGCATTCATAAAGCTCCTATTGGAAATTATCCATTGAATTGGTAAAATATTTACCATAGAAAACTTTAAGTTATGATTGTTTGTATTCACGTCAAGTGTTAAATGGTTTATTTGACGTGAAATTAAAAGCAACTTTCGTTTAATATGAAATAAAGACATGAACTACTTTTGTCCGTATTGTTAGCAAGTCAATATTTTGAGTTTAAATGTTTACGTAGGTTAATTAATTAATTAGATTCATTTATTTATTTTAACTACCTAACCAGGAAGCCCGGCCCATAAAGAAAGAGAAACAAACGGAAATAAATAAATATATAGTATAAATTAGACATCATTTATTAAAAATCTTGGTTAACCGTGCACTTCGTTATTTGACCAATTAAATTTTATTATTTTAATTTTATTTCATTTTTTATTTGATTTAAAGCGGACAGGCTCGAAAAAAGAATGTAATCTTACTAGGAATTTTTACCCTACTTTAACCTTCCAACGGTAATATTTAGACTTAGTAGAAAAAAAAGAGGTTTCATAAAAAATAAAGGCGAAAAATACCCATAAATCACGAAAACACAGACATTATCTAATATCAAATAACATATTTTCAATGAAATAGTAACCAAATCTATAAAAAAATTAAAAAGTTGTAACTCATTATAACAACTTTTGAAAATCATAAAAAATAAAAATAAATTAATCCAGAGTATAAATAAACGGCTTCTCATAAACTTTGCCAGGGTTTTTCCTATCACGTTTTACTCAATGGTATGAGTCCACTGAAGGTGCATAAACACTGAAGTACTATAGAGACATAGATGACAGATAATAGACAAACAGTGAGATATAAAATCAGCGCACCGATTATGATCTGTGTGTTAGGACTCCCCACTACACACGAGGACGCAGTAATAATAGGGGATTTGCATGCAACAACTCAGGGTGCTTAAAATACCGCGTTAAATGCGAATCGTTTAAGGTATGTTACACATATAAAGGACTTAACTGCCAACCATTCTCAAAGCACTTCCACGATTAGACGTACTTATTCGTGTTTGGGCACTGCATTGGCACACTAGGCCCAATGCAAATTTTCATGAAAATTTCATTACGTGAAAATAATAATAATAATAATAATAATCGGCTAACATAAAGCGCCATTTTTGTGAAAAATCGTCTCAAGGGCGCTTTACAATTAAAGATACTATCTAATCTAAGTTCCTATTTTATTATCTGTTACTTGAGCAGACTAGGGGCAATTACGCATTCTGTGAATTTGTGTGTATGAGATTTTAAAAATATGAATCGTTAAGTATGTGAAAAATCGTATTTCAATAAATATGTCATACTGACCCTCACGTCTAATGTACAGGACGTGAACCTGACTAAGGGAGATGAACGGGATCTAGCGACCGATCGTTTGGCCTGGATACAGTACGTGAAATCTATATGCTCCACATGGGGAGCATAAATAGATTAATCATGATTCTCCAAGGATATCGAACTCAGGATCTCTTGGATGGAAGCCCAACTTACTAACCACTATGCTACGAGACGGACACGGTTGCAAATTGCCTGAAAAGTTTCGCATTTGACGCGATATATTAGACACCTGTATTACCTGAGAGGGAAGGCAGGAGAGCGGAGGGTAGTGGAAGGGTAGACAACGAGGGAGGGGAGGACTATTGATTAGTACTAGGGGAGAAATAGGGAATAGAAACATTGGATAGTACTGTACTGTAATTTATTATTGTTCGCAACAAGTTAAATGTGAGATTATTTTAAGTATTAAGGGTTGTTCTTATAATTAATATATATTATGTAGCTTAGCGCAATGAGTAAGTAATCTTCGTATGCGAATTTATATTCTCAACACATAGAACGGATTTTTATAATAACAATAAATTATTTTACATCGTCATTGATAAATAAAATACATATAAAGAAAAAGTAATAATAATAAAATTAATAATACAGCTAGTTTTAAAAAAAACTTCTAACCAAGCCGACTCGAGGCGGTAGATATCCGAGTTAACATAAGACTAAGATAAAATTTGAAAATTCTCTTTTGACCGAAGATGACTCGAATATAATACTCGTATATCCCTTCATGTAAACTACTGCTATAAGATTTAAAATTGTTAATGGATTTATAACATTAAATGAAAGATTTCATACTTAATAAATTAATTAGTACAATTTAATATATGTATTATAGTAATATATGTACAGGTTCTCGGCGTCCCGGTCGTCCACTGTTGACAATTCGTGCAGTTTGCGTCAGAGCTGCGGGACGTGGACTTGACTTGGGAGGGATGCGCGGGAGCTGGCAGCCGATCGCTTGGCCTGGAGGCAGTTTGTGGATTCCATATGCTCCACATGGGGAGCGGATATGGTATAATGAATGAAATATATGTATAGGCAGAGTGCATACGTTTCTCACTTTTTCCAAAGAAATACTCCTCACCATAGAACAAGTAACACCCAGAACACCAGCATATTTCAGAAGGAAATTCTTACACAAAGGAGGTGTATAAGAATAAAATATTTCGACAAATTAAATTCGCAGGTAAAATCACTCAAACAAAGCAGTTAACTTCCAAATTGAAAATGATTTGTAAACATTTCCAAAGTAACGGGTACTCTGTTACAGGAGCGTTTCGCAAGTAATTTAAACCGATCAAATTTACCGTAGCCTAGGACGTATATTGCCACCGGTACAAAAGCTCGAAATTCGCCTGAGGCCGGGGCTCGGAAGTTAAACGAAACCATTTCTAAACTTGGAAACAATTTACAAAATCGAATTAATAAAATCCGTGAAACCAGACAAAATATGCTACGGGGTTGGGGAGTTTACACTTACTGGATTCCTCGGACTAAAAGATCCGGTAATCCGATTATCCTAGAGCGGGAGGGCTAATCTTGTAGTGTTAAAGCAGAATCGAAATTGCCTATCAAGCACTGTTGTATAAACCTCGGTACTGTGGTAAACGCGATAAACGAGACAATTTTATGAGCTTTTATTTTAAGTTTGTTTATTGAAAGGCCAACAGACATTGAATAATAATTTCCCCGTCGAAGAATTTAAAAATTCGGCATTAAAAATGCGGAAAATTATATTTTTAATTGTAACATAAATTTGCAGGCATTAGCTTTTTAAATCAAAAATAAAAATTATTTTTACTGGAAAAGTTTAAGACTCTAGCACTAGAAATGCCCCATTGGCGATACAATAGTCATTATTTAATTTTAGTTCGTGGAACAACCACCAAGCGCCATCTTGTGCTCGTTAGTCTAAACGTCTACCGTCAGGCTTGCATCAAGTACATTTTTTATGATCCCTACTGTACCAGAATGTGCCCATTATTATTAAAAGCCGATTTATCACCCCAATTGAGTAAAAATACTTCAAGATTTCAAAAAAAACACTTACAGTGTTAAATTAGCATATGAATCTCTTACGTAATTCTAAAATACAGTCTGTACACATAGTGTTGTACCCTCTGCAAATTGTCAACAGTGGATTAATGTGCCGAGGCGGAATATTGCCGACAGGGTTTCTGGAGGGATAACGCAAATGCTGGCAACAAGGCGAACGCAATATTTGCCTACTATGTTAGTACACCCACATAAGTCAGAAGACATATCAGTCAATAGGGTGACTTACCACACTATGCAATGGCGCTGAGACGGAAAGTCCTGGGCTTACATGATTAACGCAGCGAGACTATCGATTTTGGATTGCGATTTCTTAAGGACTGGGCGTTTTGCTATGTTGTTCCCTCTGTTATAGAGATTCTGTATGTTGACGCGGATAAAATAAAATGAAATAAATAGACAAAGGTCAAATAATGATTTCATATATTTACAGTTATACATTTTGACGTGATAACGTCTAATAAATCGACGAACGCCGGCTGCACACACAAAAAAGCATGACTCATTGTCACGTTCCGCCTGAGCCGAGTGTGCAAGAGAGAGCGCGGAACAAGCGATAGAGAGGCACAATCGGCCTAAACGTTCGGTTTGTGACGCATCTATCTCTCTTTCACTCCATCAGCCGATGCGTCCGAGTAATTTGAATTAACGAGCCCACTTTCAAAAAAAATGATAATTTATGGAAAAAAAATGTATTTTTTTCAATTAACTCCTGCTTTGTATTATACAAAAATAATGATAATTCAGTAATAATAATTCCTAGATAACCCACATTCGTTTCCAGAGCTTCTCTGTCTCTGTTGAGATATCAAAAATAATAATAATTCAATTCAATTCATAAAAGTATGCTATTTTTCATCAATGTTTTCTTATGACGTTATCACGTAAAATTATCGTCCGTAAACCGACTTTACAGACAGCCAAAATTTTTTTTTTAAATGCAGTAATGAAGAAATGGAAACAGATTCTCATACTATGCATACGTCTAACGTTATACGAAATATATGTAACGAAATGTATGTAACGAAGTTCACATTTCTATACGAGCAATTTAGGTATATTCCAACCAACCCTAAAAGATTTTTTATACTGTAAGATTTAAATAACCTTACGCTTAAATTATAAAATAGAATAAAAATTCTTTACTCGAGTCATTTTAGCTAGATAAAAAGTCTCTGGAGCCTATTTTTTACTACCTACTTATTTATTGATACTTTTTATACATTTATTATTTAATTATTGAAAGCTTAACGTACAATTGCATAACAAGAGTACAAGAGCGGGTTTTATTACTTTTTAGAAATAATCTTCCAACCAACCCTTTTACATACGCCCTTGAGGTAATATTTAGAATTATCCATTAAAATTATTATTATAAGGCGGTTTATTGCTGAGTGGAAATTTCTTCCAACCAACCCAAAACCTACCGGAATTGTATGTTCAATATTTGCCTTGATGATAATATCTTATTTTAAACATCATATACAAGGCAAAATCACCATGATTGATATTTTAGATTCACTCGCTTTGATTAAGATTAGATATTTGAAATATGATACCTTTGATCGCGTATTTCTTAAAAACCGCCTCGACAAAATGTTAAGGAAAATGTAAAATTGATTGCGTTTTAATTCCCGTTTGAAATGTTTAATTTCGAGTTGGAATTCAGAAGATATAGACAAAAGGCTAATGGTTCGAGATATTTTAAGATCAAACAGATATCTGGAAGGGTTTAGAATTATTTACTAAAATGTATTTTACGAATATAAAGGCTGACTTAAAAACGATAAAAGGGTTAAGAAAAGCCTGAAATAAACAAAAACGGTAGCCCTGTGGCGTATTGGCTAAGATGTCATAATATTCAACTAAAAATTTAAATTCTACAAAAGTTCTAGTCCGATTTCAAGTGATATACCAATCAAAAGTGATATTTTTTTGACCTGGGTGAATTCTAATTTTGTTTACCTCTGTTATTGGGGCTGGGATTTTGGTCGTTGAATATTTGAAAAAAAAAAAGTTTTGTAACTTTGTTTTTTTTTTTTAGAGTACCGTAAAAAGTTCCGTAAATATATAAAGTAAATTGACATCAAAATCAGTATTCCGTAGTTCGAAACACTTTTATTATATTTGTTTGTTTTCTGTATCTTTACTCTTTTTTTACTTTTCTTTTGTTTATTTTTTTTTTAATACATGAACCTTAAAAGCTTGCAGGAGTGCAAGATAGTGAGTGTTTGAGGGTGAGCCTCCTCAAAGTTTGGGAAAAAATATCATTATTATCACTATTATTATTAAGCAAGCATTCATAATGTAAATTGTACTGATTGAACAATTCCACAGTATTTTTACGATTTATTACACGCGATTTCGACTTTCAGGAATCAGTTTTACGATTCTTGGTAAAAAAAAATCAAAGCGGAAAATATAAATGGTGTTTTTTACGATAGGCGTTAAATCTGACAAGCAATAAAAAGTCTCATTTTAATTATTTTAGCCTGCAATTTAGGGTCGTAAAAATATGAGAAGAGAAAATATTATCTTCTTATAAGTATTATACTCTCTTATTTTTTTATTTTAAAACGTCTCACTGGGTACACCTCCCTAGTAATAAAAATAAAAAAAAGTCTAAATAAAAAATTGAAAAAAAATGCTGATTACGAGGTTACATGTCACTTTATACCAAGGATTAGTATAATATTTTTAAAATATTCAAAAGTTACAAAATAAACATTAATATCAATAAAAAAAAAAATAACAGCGATAAATTGGAAAAATTATAGCAAGTAATGGATCATTGCATGTTACTTAGATTTTTTTATGGAAATTACATCTATGGTTGACCAACATTCACACACAAATAATACTGCCGTCTTTTTTTTCTGCTCCGGATAGTATGCGAGGAAAGGGGTTGAGAGTAGGATTTTAGGTTGGTTTGACAGTATAAAAATATTCTGTGGAAATTAAATGTAAATACGCCCTTCGATTTCAACAGTTAGTGGTGAAATTTCGCGTGTGGAGGAGGGTGGAAATTATTCCACAAAAATGAATAATATAATCTGCGAATCACACTGTACGCAAATTTGGATTCTAGTGCAATAATCTAGGTGTTTTAATAAATCAAAATCAATATATTTTTAACAGATGGTCACAATGGTAGGTAACAAAAAGGATCCAAGTTCGATTCTCAGTGAGGTCATATAAATATATAATATATATAAGCGCCAACGACTGTCACGAGAAAGCAGTTTTTCAAGACCAGTTAAAAAAAGTAATCCAGTACCTGCCTATCAATAAAAACACGTGAGTAAGTACCTACCAATGAGTTCCAAATAAATTGTAGTACAAATATAACATATTATATTGTTTAAATAAGATTTTCAAAAAACCTTATTGCATTTATTCAATTCGGTATCTAGTAATAATCCAGTATTATATTATGTACGTAACATAAAAAGCCACGCTTTACGCGGAACAAAGGATTTGTTCAAACGGAATTGGCAATTTTGACAAATTTCAAAATTTAGTCATTAAATCGCTTTCATTACCAGTTACCTCCCAATTTTGGTGTTTTTTTGCAACAAGTCCCATGCGAGGTTTATGAGTTTTATATCAGACAAGTACTCCAATGACGATATGTGGATTGCTGATGGACGGCTGAACTGATCCAATATTTACTTCATTAACAAAAATACGCGGAGGTTATGTACGCAAAACGGTAATTTAACATTCTAAAATAATTTGAGAAATTCTGACATCGCTTCGCAGTGAAAAAGACAGCAAACTGCATTATGACGTACATACATATTATTTCAAAATAATACTTTTTTTAAAAGTTGAGTTAAATACGAGTAAATTAAAAAAGTTTAAAATCAAATAGATAAAGGCCATTTAATTGAACAATTATTATTTTAAAATAAATAAAAAAAATTTCTAGATAAAAATGATTAAAAATCAGCGAGGTGTTTTTATAAAATATATGCGTATTGAAAATGCAGTTCTACCAAGAAATTTCAGAAGAAAATCTCTATTATTTTACTTAGTGGAGATATCCAATTAAACAAAAGATGGTAAAGATAGGTCTAGTGGTATTATTCTCCGGATTTATTTTTAATAATGACATTACAATCAGGTTGTGGTCTCTGGCACAGTAGAGTCAACTATTTGAACTCCGGATTACCATATCCGCTCCCTAGGTTCGAATCCACATACCCTAAAATCAGCAAACAACTTGCATCCTCCCCTGTCCACGTCCCTGGCACACTGACGAAAATTGCCAACTATTGTGAAAACAACGACCACATACCTATCGTAAGAACTCAATTGTTTCTTTTTTTATTAAATTTTCTTTAAATCACCCCAATTTTATTTAAATATCAAAAGCTCAATTATTTCTGTTTTTACCAACTTTAATTTCAACAAAACTTGTACCAAAATTTCAACAACTGTAAAAAATCTATCTAGATTATTTACAAGTTGATAGAGGGCATTCACCTTTGAAGACGAAATTTGTATAATTTTACGGCTTGCCAAAATGCGCCAGTTTTGCGACGCTCTCTTTTGGGATTTTTGATAAATCGACAGATCAAAGGGCGGAAGGTCCTCAAAGCAAAATTAGAGGGACGCAAAGGTTAAGGAGACGAGGCTCTATGTGTAGAGGACGCGAACTAAGGTCACGTGCGTACTTAATATTCCGGAGGAAAAAACATACCTGTTTACTGAACTTCGGGCATAAACCCGCCCCCGTTTGGGGAAGAGGACGAATGATTTAAAGAGAACGTGTCGATATAAAATATGACTACATCCGGTAAATTTATGAACACTTTCTGCGAAAACAGGAATGATTTATGCTTCGATTTTAGATAACTTCAAGTGTACAAAATTAAATAACAGACAAGCTTATTTTTTTGTTTATTTTATTGTTTGTACCCCCGTAGGGCTTTTACATAGACATTTTTTAATGATTACACAGTAGGTAGCTATTCATTACCGCCAGAGATGGCATCCAGACACTGTTCCCTAAAATGCACTAGATTTGTGTTGAAAACATCAATATTGTTAGTATACTTGTTAGCCAGTGCGTGCATTCTTCGTATCGGTGAGTTAGCACTGTAATTGGTCGATGATTGGCTACAGTAAAATAGTGCATTACTACGGGTAACTCGACCAGGCACTCATATACTAATTAAATTTGTTAGTTGACAACAATCAAACATAGATTTTTATACTTTGAACAGAAAGAGCAAATCATTTAATATTCTTCTATTTTCTAATGTTATTAAAGTTATAATTTATGTTTACAATGGGAATATTCAATTTAAAATTAATAAAGGGAAAAAAAAATATTTTGGACCTTTCAATGTTTTTTACGTGAACCCTGTAATAAGGAGACCAAATGACTGAGTTATATTCAAACTGACTTCTTACTAAAGCAATATACAAAAAATTTACATAGATTCGAAATTTTTTATTGTCCTTAGTATTTTTTTATACTTACACTGTGCTGAAAAACTGAAACATTTATGAAAATCCCTTGGCTTCCTCGTTTAGGCTACTTATTACGCTAGTATCTATTGCAATGTGAAATAAGTCGTTTCCTTTATTAGTAGGAACATTTTAATGCGTATTCTTGCAATTTACACGAATAAAAAATCTTACCAAAGCTCGGTTACATTTTAATCACAATAAATCTTTGTACCTTTGTGAAATAGGTATTATGTTTTATGTATATATTTAGCAGTCCTGTTTCCAATTTTTAAAAAAATACTTAAAAGAATATCGAAATCCCTTTAACATGTAGATTTTCTCTTCCTATATTTGTCTCTATGGATAAATATTTCATGCCTATGTAGTATAAGTACATATCTACAAAGACACCGTTTTTATTATGAATTTTTACTATCTTATTGTTAATGCCGAATTTGGGGTACTCAATTAATAAAATTTATAGCACCCTGTTAGCTAACTAGGGAAATTGGGGAACATTCAATAAATATATTCTGAAATAGATGGATAGCGAATAAAACGATTTAAATTATTAAAAAAGTCATTTAACAGAACAAAATTCGCACGGAGCGGTATTCTTACGTTTAAAAAAATTCATAAACGTCTTTGATTCGTAATAAATTAAATTAATCTTAAAAGGGTAGCACCCCCCAAATTTCCGATCTGTTCCCACAAATTTCTTATACAATAAATTAACAGAGATCCGTTAGATATAGCAGTATTTAAGCATATAAATAATTCAACGTCAAGACGTTAAAATTGAAAGAAAGTAGCGAAGACTGAGAATAATTTATTTAATTATTTAAGGATTATATAACAGGGAGGTAGGGGGGGGGGTGGCAATAGGCAATTTGGTAGAATATGAATTCTAGGTTTATTTCCGTAGAATCTCAATTACTTCTAAATTAATATCGTAATTCACTGCGTCACTGAAGATAGATTATTTTTCTGATTGGATACATATTCCGGGCTTTCATTAAAATAAGAAAATTCCTTTTAAATTCTTCAAATAAGTCCCGCGGAGGTAAATACCTCGAGGTAATGGAAATTAATTAAATAATGGCCGCCCGCTCGAAATATAGAAATTATATAATTCTGCGACTTAAATTCGCCATAGAAAAAAGAATAAACTAATTTAAGGATAAAATAAATTAACCTCATCAATTTGTATGTTCAAAATTTTAAAACAGGAAAAAGAATAATAATAATCTAACATCAACTATTATTTATACACGCAATACCGCAATCTGATTTTTTTTAAGTATGAAAACGAACCTTACTAACTCCCTTGCGCAAAAACCTGTGATGAGAGAAAATAAAATAAAGAAATAAACATTTTTTTATTCGAATCTTAATTAGGGTAGCGATTACAAATCTGATTCTACAGAAATATGTACTAACTTATTCTACTACGTTAAAAAACTATTTATTTTTAAATTAGTTCAATTCCATGTTCCTAACGAAGGTAATTAGAAAATCATACAATACAATTAATCTTTGATCAGAAAATTCGGTTATGTTTTATCGATCGCGCAAGTTAACTCTAAATACAATTTGTAATCGCCGCCTCGAAGGCCACTTTAAAAACGGCATAAATGATTTATTTCGGTCGTAAAACAGATAAAACCACCGAAACACCTGATCACGATGATTCAATTCATGCGATCACAATATAACCCCCGCGCGCCCCAGCCGAGCACAATATGGAGCTCTCCCATTCATTTCCATCACTGATCTCCGAATTAGGTGGGACGGGGATGAGGGGGTTTGCCAACTATTCGGCTGCCTCGAGTATTAACACTGCAACCCATGTTTTATATATTTACAAAAAAAAATATTTAAAAAATTAATGATTGTAAATAAACAATATTTTCAGTGAATCCAAATACTAAAAAGTCAAAAGCTGGATTTGACCTATAACGGGCGTGCATTCAACAACAATTAACATCTTAACAGATACAAGAAGTTTGGAAGAGAATACAGATATCAATGCGTTTTAAAGGGTTTATAACGTGTCATTGGCTGGGTTAAGTGGTCACATGATGTATAACAACATTCGCCGTAATAATACGCCTAACACTACAATTTAAGAAAAAAATATATCGAGCTCAGGGGTGGAACATTCATTTAGAATACAGCGAATTTTTCACTTAAGTTGCGGTCGTGCTGTTTCGTAAACAGCGACCCAATAGTAATAATGAGAGTTGTGTAACAAAGATAATAAAAACAAAAAGGCTTTTTTTTACATAAGTAAGAAATATTACCAAACGCGTTTACACTCCTAGATGTTTTTTTTTTGGGGTCTAGTGCTTAAAGTTGGTCCAAATTTCTAGCCAACCCCTGTATATGGGGAAAAGGGGGGGCAATGGGCCCCTGGGGGTTTGGGTACCTACCCGGCGAAGTAATGAAACATACAAAGTCTTAGCCCCGATCCAATATTTCACGTGCCCCGGGATACGAAAACGTAGCCGCTTATTCTTTTCCACTTTATGCCTGAAACTAAATGGTCAGAATGTAATTTGAAAAAACATAAATAAGTCGAACCGTTTACCGCCAGGTTTTGTACCACCCTACTCTCCTCTTCCGATCCCGGATAGTATTTATTGATACCAATTCATTTTTTATAAGCTATATTTTCCGATTGTTATTTAGAAAATACGCAAATTTAAATAAATTATTTAATTAAAATGAACCGAGTTGTGGTCGATTGATGATTCGCAGACACTGATTTTTTTTTTTACATTTGAATTTTTGTGATACACCTACCCAAAAATTACCATTTAGGGGCTGCTTTTAAATAGTCGGAAATAACTGTGAAAGAAAACAGGAAACGCGTTTTTGTGAAGAGGAATTTGAACATCGGGATTCCAATCCGTAGTTCGTGACACTACCACTAGTCCACAACCCGGATTTGGATTTCTATGTTCGGATCCCATTTCAGCACAACTTATGTCCTGCTTTCTGGCACAGTTATTTTCGACTGTTTGAAAGCAGTTCCAAAACTGTTATATCGAGCAAGTAAACGAGTAAGCCAAGTCGCCTTCATATAGTGAATAATTAAGATAAACTGCACTTGTAGTATCAATACAGTGCTCTATGCACCATTGAATGCGGGGTGCATTCTATGGGAAAATAGTATTAGTAGTAGTAGTTTTATATCTTTACACAGTTTTTATAGATTTTTTAAATCGAGACGCCAATGTTAGACAGTGCAGTATACAATTAAGTTCGGATAAGCGGAAAAGATAAAAAAGGAGTTTATTGAAAACACGAAGTTTTCCGAGCAATAAGGCCTTATCGCGTCTATAAATAAAAAAGTTTTACATATTTTATTTCGTCTGAAGCGACCCTTTTCAATCCTCTTACAATCCACCCTTCTGATAAGAACAAGGACAATATATGTAAGTTGTGACGTGCCAAGGCATCACTAGTAAACCTAAAAAATCAAACGTGGCCAGCTCCATTTATATAATAATACGTAAGTTGTGACGTGCCAAGGCATCACTAGTAAACCTAAAATATCAAACGTGGCCAGCTCCATTTATATAATAATACGTAAGTTGTGACGTGCCAAGGCATCACTAGTAAACCTAAAATATCAAACGTGGCCAGCTCCATTTATATAATAATACGTAAGTTGTGACGTGCCAAGGCATCACTAGTAAACCTAAAATATCAAACGTGGCCAGCTCCATTTATATAATAATACGTAAGTTGTGACGTGCCAAGGCATCACTAGTAAACCTAAAATATCAAACGTGGCCAGCTCCATTTTATATAATAATACGTAAGTTGTGACGTGCCAAGGCATCACTAGTAAACCTAAAATATCAAACGTGGCCAGCTCCATTTATATAATAATACGTAAGTTGTGACGTGCCAAGGCACCACTAGTAAACCTAAAATATCAAACGTGGCCAGCTCCATTTATATAATAATACGTAAGTTGTGACGTGCCAAGGCATCACTAGTAAACCTAAAAAATCAAACGTGGCCAGTTCAATTTATATAATAATTCAATTTTTTACACTTAAGTAAAAAAGTCCGCCTCGTGGTGTAGATAGTGGTAGCACGTTAAACTACAATGTATTAGGTTACGGATTCGATTCCTGACGAGGTCAAAACAATTTGAATGTGATTTTTTTTTACATAAAAATATTTAATATGTGATGCCAACCTTGGACTGGCGCTGAAGCGTATGATTGATCATCTTGCTTTCATGTAAAAAATGAAGAAGATATACTGCACTCGGTTTAACAATGCAGTACCCTATGCATCATTGGGTGGCGGATAAAGGAAAGTAGTAAGTAAAAATAGCGCAAAGCAATGTTCGAATCCCGCTCCACTCCAAGTTTTTCCTACTTTCCAGCACAGTTATTTATTTGGACAGGATTAACGGGGCCATAATTAAGCAGGTTTGGCGTTTTGCAAGGGAGGAGTTTCTGTCGGTGATGGAAATATGCCTCCAAACAGGAGTCTTTCCGAAATCTTGGAAAGAGGGTCTCCTTAAGATCATTCCCAAAGGGGTGATAAGGAGGTTTCCGATCCCAAGGCGTACCGGCCGATCACTCTGCTTTCAGTCTTCGGCAAGGTGCTGGAGAAGTTGATTGCGGACAGGTTGGATCGCTGCTTGGCCCCGCCATGTGCGAGGCAATTCGGCTTCACCAGGTCCCTGTCGACTGAGGATGCAATCTTGTACGTGACGAAGTGGAGTGAGGAGGCGTCGGGGAAATACGTATGTGGGATTTTCCTTGATATAGCAGGCGCCTTTGACAATGCGTGGTGGCCGATGATCCTAGTAAAACTTAAAAATAGAGGATGCCCGAAGGAGCTTTTCGCAATAATGAGAAGCTACCTGGAGGAGAGATCTATCACGGTGATCCACGGATCCACTATAATAGTGGTGCTGACGACCATGGGGTGTCCTCAGGGCTCCGTCCTGGGTCCAAAACTTTGGAAACGTTACGTTCGATGATCTTCTGATCATACCTCTCCCGGGGGGATGCACTATAGTGGCCTATGCGGACGACGCTCTTCTTTTATTGTCTGGTGACAGCAGACGGGAGATCGAAAGGATCGGGTTCTGGAATGGGGTATTAGAAATAGACTAACTTTCTCGCCGCATAAGACCATGGGCCTAATGCTCAAGGGAAATCTGGACAGAGGGAGGAACCCCGTAATAAGGATGGGGGGAGTCAGCGTTAGGTTCACCGACGTGGTGAAGTACCTGGGAGTATATCTGGATCGGGTCGGATCTTTCTTGGCGCACGCGAAATCTATATCGGCAAAGGCAAGCACACTGTTCATGAAGGTCCGACGCATTAGCGGCGCGACCTGGGGATTGAGAAGTGCGGCTGTCAGGACGATATATAGAGCGACCTATGTTGCTCAACTGACCTATGCGTCGCGTGTGTGGGTTCACAAAGCCCACGCGGGAAATGTACCGAGAACCCTGCTGAGCGGACAGAGACCGCCTTTACTGGCGCTGACTGGAGCCTACAGAACGGTGTCAAGCGCGGCTCTCCCTGTCCTTGCTGGGGAAACTCCCAGCAGACTTGGAGGTGGTGCAGTCTGAGGCGGCTAGGAGACTAAAAAAGGGAGAACAGGTAGTACATTTTGGGTTAACCTTACATATGAGACCTGGCGACTCTCTCGGTGACCTGTTGGAGGCCCTGAGAGATAAAACTTGGAAGAGTGGCAGAGGAGGTGGGACGTCGAGCGGAAAGGCCGCTGGACGTACTCTCATTCTTCCCGAGCATCCGAGAGAGAATGGCTTATGCTAAGCTGAACCTGGGTCATCATGTAGTACAAATGGTAACGGGGCACGGAGAATTTAGGGGAAAGCTCCATGAGTTCACCCTAGTGGCGGATCCTGGTTGTGCGTGCGGGGCACCTAACCAGACCGCAGAACACATTCTCTGGCATTGTCCTATACTGGAGGATTGCCGGGAGACCATGCTGGACGGCATGACCGAGGTTATGAGGCCGGCGTGGAATCCGGACTTCTTTGCAAACAGGGGTAATTTCGAGCAGCTTGCGCTGTTCGTGGATGCCTGGGTGCAGAGATGGGATATTCTCAGGGGTGAAAAACCCCAGTAAAATGGAGCCTAAATACCAGGATTAAAAAGGTAGAAGTAGAGTCTGCATGAGTAGAACAATAGGTGGTGAAGGGACATGGACTGAACTGGCATTTGTGCACGTTTCGTTCCGTAAAAGGAAGTATCTAGAACTAATAGATTGCTTAGTGGGGTAGTCCCCGGGGGAGACTTGGTGTGCCTTTGCACGGGGGCGGCCCGTCCCGGGCTGTTTGTGTGTGCGTGCGTGGAGGTCTCAAATTATATCCCATCCCTCAACTCGGTTGTATTGTGTCTTTTGTAAGGATAGGATGGTCTTTGGATAGGTATTGTGATAAGGTACGGCAGGGGACGTATGAAATAGTGTCTGCCAGATAGGATGATAGGATGATGGTGTGAGATGCACACATGCGTTCTGTCCCCTCCCCTCTTTTCCCTAATCCCCCCTCCATTGAGACCCTGACCGCGGATGCACGGGTGGATGTCTGGGATGGGAGGCCTGGCGAGGCGGGATACTGGTCTCCACACGGGTGGTTGTAATTACTAATAAATGATGATCGGGGTAGAAACTAACATCCCTGCCACTGTAATTTGGGCCGACTCTGGTTGGTTTGGGTGATGGAAACAATGACAATTATAATACATAAGCCGAGACGGTGGTAGGGGTACAATGAAGCATTTGTTCGCGTACATAATCGTAAATTCATCCGTATTTTTATCACACTAACAATCTTAAAATCGCGGTTTAGCTTGTTGAAAAAATCGGTAGAGTTGGCTGGACTGAAAAAAGACTCAATAGTCTTTAAAGCAGTCTAGGGAAAGGGTGGGGCTTTCATTGTTAAAAAGTTATTTCCGACTATTTCCATGTTGCACCGATATTGAAATATTTGGTTATATCATAAGAACACAAATGTTTCTTTTTTTAAACAATTAAATACATTATTATTTACTTTTTATGAATATTAAAAAGATAATGATAAAGACAAAGATAATTATTTATAATTTTTTTCTGTGAAAATTAGGCTAATTTAATTACTTTTTCTGAGGCTTTTTATTTTCAACTTGGGTCAAATCGATTTCCACAACAAAAAATTAACGTAAGACTTTGCGGTCAAAAATCTACGTATTGTGTTCTTTGGAGTACGGTTTGTAGATGAATCCTATTTACAAAAAAAATATATGGGAAATATTCTAATAATATCGCAGATTTTTGGAGGTAAGCATATTTGATTATATCACACTTCCTTCCTTCATCTTACACACTACATACAATATTCCTGTAAGAAAGTTATGATCGGCGAGGAAAGTGTAGGAACAAGTGAGGATTATTTCCCAGTAGAAACAGAACAGCACGCGAGGATGTGTTTGTCATTCCACACTCTTCTCACTGAATACGCTCCAAATGTTTCAGATAGGAGAGAATGAAAAAGTAAAGAGTTATTATTTCTACATTACGTGCATACGTACACGATCAAAGAGTTTTTACAAAAACTTCATAAAAGACTTTCATAAAAATAAAACATTTATTTACATGTGATTTTAATATTAATATTTCATGTGTGATAGATACCTTGGACTGGTACTGAAGCATAAGATTAATAATCTTATCTCATGTATTTCAATTATTAAGATACCCTGCACTTGGTGTACCAATGCAGTGCCCTATGCACCTTTGGATGTGGAGAAGGAAAAAAAGTGGTAGTAGTAGTAGTAAAAGACTTTTTTTATCCAGGTAGATAGGTAAAAATAAATAATATAAAGTACACATGAAAGGCGGAATATTTTTTTATTTTTATTATATATATATTTTTTTTTTTTAAATATTAATTTATTTAATACATTTAAATGATAGTAAATTCCAGATACAGGGGGAGCATTTTGTGTAAATATAAAATGGTGTACCGTGTGGCGTTCTATCCGTTCTGCCCGCATTTTATAAGGGTTTATTGCGTAATAGTTAATGAATAAAGTAAATCAGATTTTTTATTTAACATCTAATCATTATTATATGTACTTTTTGTTATTCCAAGAACACGAGAATGTTAAGAAATCGCTACTAATAATAAGTTTCTATAAAAAAGATTCATTTACTTTGTGTATTACAAAAAGAAATAGGAATTGTTAAAGTTCACGAGATTTAAATATCCAATATTCAGTTTTTTACAATTCGTTGGTGGGTACCTATTATTTTTGACGTATGTTGTAATTAGCTGCAATTTTGAATGTGTAGTTTAGTTTTAGCACTCAAAACTGTGTTCTAGATGCATTAGTAGATTATTTTTGCAAATTTATCTATTAAACGATGTCTTTTTTAAACGTATTTTTATATTAAGGTAGGTATACAGTTTTCTTCTTTATATCAGATGAGTCAGTCGTAATTATTTCATTACATTTCGCGGTCCTTGTCGCGTTTACTGCAAGTCCCAGGAGACGCGTCAATGGAAAGCAATTTAAATGTTCAAATCATTCGCCATCAGCTACACAAATGATTTCCCTTAATAAAGAAAGGACAGGGCGATTATTAATTTGTTTGCTCCGTTAAATTGAATCCGATGAACAACGCTAAAGACAGCTTCACAAGAGATAAAAGAAATTTTGACAAGAATGAAAAATTCCCAAAATTTCAGCATTTCACACCCTCCGATTTCTAAACAAAAGATTTCTTCACAAATCACCCAGAACTCATGGCGAAAATTGAAATTGTAAAAAACTTTTTAATTTTTAGCGGAGGCTTTAATTTTTACAATAATGGCGCCTGAAATTGGACTGTAATTGTAATGTCTGACTCACCAGCCATATAATTTCAAAATTTAAATGCGAAATCGGACTCGAAATTAGATTTCGGTCCCCTAAGGTTTTTTTCATATTTTATTTTAGCTGAAAGATTTACCCTTCGTCCCTCGGGGCCTAGAGAGAATGTAAGGAGTTAAAATATGAATGTAATATTTAATGACATTTGTTTATATACGTGCACACAGAAATGAATAATTTCATTCAAATAAAATAGGTAGGAAATGAATAATAAAAAAAAGAACATTAACTAGATTGTTTTATCACTGGGTAATGATTAATGCTTAATAAATAATTTATTTTCAAATATGTGTACAAAAACTACCAAGCTACGCTGTCAAGCAAATTGTGACTTGAATTTTAATAATATTTTTTTTTTAATAAGAACTTATCGAAAGAAGCAAAATTGGCAGTACACAACGGAGTTCTGGTACCAACCCTTAAGTATGGTAGTGAAGCGTGGTGTTGGAAAAAGAAGGATGAAAGTAGACTGAATGCTGTTGAAATGCGATCTCTCAGGCGAATGTGTGGTAAAACTATGTATGATAGGTGTACAAATGTAGAAATTAGAGCAGAGTGCAAGGCTGAGATAAGCATTATCGACAAAATTAAATAAGGGCTTTCACGATGGTATGGTCATGTGGAGCGAATGCGTGATGAAAGAACGGCTAACAGAAGTTCAAATGCAAGTGTGCCTGGATGTAGAAGCCGCGGAAGGCCGAGAAAGACATGGCATGACCAATTACGTCAAGTACTTGAAAGTGGACATGTGAAAAGTCGGAATAATCGGCGTATGTGCATGAGAAGATGTATGAATGTAGAGGAAGCAAAGGAAGTCGTCAGGACAGAGTGGTATGGCGTTTTATCCTCTCTGCCTACCCCTACGGGGAAATGGCACGATGGTTAGTTAGTTAATTAATATCGTAATCGTTACATAAAAAAAGAGAGTTAATTTTTTAACTTAATTGAGAATTAAACTTATTTAAATCTTACGTACACCAACCAATTTTTTAAGACTTTCCTTAAACAAACTACGGCTTTCACTCTCCAATGTCTTGTTCATGTCACATTGTAAACTTAAGACAGGATCCGGACTTTTTCGATTTAAGTCTATCAAGATTTAAACATTCACTGAATTATCCTAGATCTTGTATTGAGATTGTCTATAGTTTTGTCTTAGCTTTATATATTAAAATATTGCTTTACCCTTACTGCTACCTTTTTTTTCATGCATAAAATGTGTAATTATGTTTAAATAAATAAAATTAAGTTTTGTAGAAATTTCAATCCGAGGAGGAACGGGATCAGATTTTTTAATTTTCTTTTTTGTGTCTTTATCTGTGTCAAAGTATGTTAATTTTAATTTCAAAAGTTATATTTTTGTTTTATTTTTTCATCAAAATCTTTAGTACTACTACGAAATGAACTCAGTACTCTCTACGATAAATAATAACGAATACCAGTATTTATTCAACATTTTGGGCGTGTTCAAATACTTGTACACAAATCTGGATTTTATCCCGAGACGGGATATAATTTTATTTTATATCCCTACAGAGATGAGCTAGAATTTTTTTCAAATTCAGGAATGTGGATATTCGAGCGTTTACAGGGCTTATGATCTGTCATTGGCTGGGTTAAGTGGTTTATATAAATAAATAAATTGCAGAGTCATCTGCAGGCGATTACTAGTACTTAATTATACTCGTCAGAAGAGTCTTAATTACAAAAATAAAGTAATTTGCTAATAAATACTTAACTTCAATATCAATGCATAGATGGAGCTTTCAACTCGCTGGTGGATGATTCTCAATTCGTAGCATATATTCAAAATCAAAAATGTTACCTGGTGTGGATATTCGCTAATAGGCGAAATGGGAAATGTTGTAGTACCTACATAAAGTGGCCACTTAACCCAGCCAATGACAGGTCATCAATTTAATGTGTAAATGATCGTAAGTATTCAGTTTAAATTAGAACAACGAGATTTACGGCAAGAACTTAAGGAGTTACACTTAATCAGATTTGTTGATGAGAATAAATAGTAAGAAATATTTGTCAAAACAGGATCTTCGCTTCAAATAACTTTTAATTATACCCCTCAAATTTGGTTAGCTCTTAGGAAAATAAATAAAAGTAAGAAGATAAATTAAGTTGAACAGGCCAGATTCCTCGCAGGTAGAAACCAAGAGAGTAAATACTCATTAAAAATTAATTCCGTATTGACAAAAAAATATTTTACGAGAATAATAAATAATCGCAAAAGTTTTGGAACGTGAAAACGATTTCGGAAAAGGGACATTTTAATGAAAAAAGTTTAAAAAGCGACAACTGGATTGATTTATTTGTAGGTACATTATATTATATTATGTTGAAAAGCGAGAGACGAAGTTTTTTGTGACTTTTGGAAAGACATGTTTGAATACCTACACAGTTTATCAATATATTGAGGCGAAATTCATTTACAACAAAGTTACCGTTCTGTCAGAATAACGTAGAATTATTTTTTGATACATAAATGAAATGCAAAAGATAATAACAAAAACTCGTAAAACGAGGATAAATATTAAATTTTAGTAATAAATCAAATCTGGTACGCTGACGTATTTTTCTTACAAATTATTCGCCATAAAATCGAAATGGTTCGGACACCGCTTTGTATCTCGCCATCGATCGCTAAAATCCAAATTTTCCTTTCGACAAATCCAGATATTTGTTTACTCGCCACTGGACATCAAAAGAAACGAAATCCAATAAATTTCGAGGCGATTTGGGAATAAGCAGAACGGGATTGAATATTCACTGATGGCCTTTGAAAGAGAAAGAAACTAATTTCAACCTCGAATCTCGACCCCGCAGTCGCTTTAGGAGCAAACTCGCGAATCCGCAACCTCCTTCATAAAATATGAACCTCCGGCTTAAGAATTCAGCAAAAGTGGAAACTAAATGAACCGTGGAAGAGCTAGAGACAGAAGGACCTAACCGCCGCAAGCCCCCGCGAGAGATAATGGGGTTAAATTAAAACGCAGACAAGGGATGGATTGGAACGGAACCAGCGACCCTCAGAAAGGAGAGAGGGGTGAACAAACAAGAAGGAAAGATGTCGTGTCGCGGTGGAAGGCAAAACTGAAATTCGGAGCCCAGTCCCAAGCCGTCTATTAAACTGGGAATAATTCAGGAGCAAAATTTATATGGCTGTTTAAGGCGGAAACCGCTCCAACTGGGAGACGAGTCGAGAATTAAATGTTTACTGCGGGTGTTTTATCGTTTTTCCGCGGCATCCTTAACAGCTCCACGTGCCATCATAAACACTATTAAATATTTTCTGGAATCTTCTGTTGTACGTCACTCGAGCATTTAACCGACTTTGGGAGATAAAACAATAAACCAACACGCACGAAAACATATTCATTAAATCTCGCGTGAATTGAACCTCCCTTAAATTTTGTCGCTAACTACGTATATTTCGATATAGATAAAAAAAACATGAAAACAAAAATGGCGTGACGGTTAGTTAGTTAGTTCGTTTTATGTAGATAATGTGAATGGCAAAGAAGATGATAATTATATGGAAAATGTAAAAAATTCACAATTTTTTTTCATTGCATTCAATTCATTATTATGGGTCGGATAAATTGTAGCATTGGGGTCTTTGAGTCTACATATCCCCGAATCCTAAATTCACTCTACAAGGAATAATTCTTATTTTCAAGCACAAGTCACCGAAATTTAATTTTAAATATTGTAATATTGTTTAAATATCATACAATCATTGTCAAAATGTCTATTTCATTTTTACTTGATTTTTAGAGATTGTGTATTAAAAAATAAGGCATTAATTAGGATATAATATATAGAGCAAGTAGAAAAGAAAACAAACATTGTTTAAAATGACAAAATCTTAACAATTGTGTTTATCATTCTTTTAAACATTGTTATAATATTGATTGAAATAAATTGACAATACTTTGAGATGTAGGAAGCAAGGGAAGTGTGCCAGGACAGAGTGGTGTAGCGTTCCATCCTCTCTACATACCTCTTCGGGGAAATGGCGAGATAGTTAGTTAGACAATACTTTGATATGTAAAAAATATTATGCCATGTGAATACTCGTATAGTTTTATACCCTTTACAAGACTGAATGTCAACACTCCTTAAAATAAACAAGGGCGGGAAAATTCGGAAGCAATGGCGGTATTGACCAAAAATAAATCTATAATGATTCAATATACGGTTATTTTCTATTGGGTGGAGTATATGCCAAAATAGTTTGGCACACATTACTTCGGAAATCGGAATAACTTACATACTAGGTACATATTTGAGGCAAAAGCTCAGAAAAAAGCTTTGAACTTTTAGTATTGTTGCTTGTATCTCAGAGTTCATGCATAAGGTAGTGCATTATACTGCATACTGCTTCTCATAATCAGTCACCGTCATCATTCCGTATTATTCCTATGTGAGGCATACGAAGTAGAAAAAATGAAATATGTTATAATGTTTACGTAGTTTAAAATATTTATGGTGTATTTGAAGTTCCACTTTGTTTTTCCCAATTCAATTGTTATATTACAGAAAATTATTACTTGTCAATACTTCAAAGAAAATTGGTTTGCAAAAATATCTGCGTAGAATATCTTCTGTAGCCCTCCTTAGCTCAACATTAAATCTTCTGCAGCCCTCTTCAGCTCAACAATATGTATATATTCTGCAGCCCTCTTCAGCTCAACACTATGTATATATTCTGCAGCCCTCTTCAGCTCAACATGATATCTTCTGCAGCCCTCTTAAGCTCAAAATTATGTATATATTGTGCAGCCCTCTTCAGCTCAACATTATGTATATATTGTGCAGCCCTCTTCAGCTCAACATTAAAAAAATTTAGAGATAGAAACAACTATTCGATATTGCGTAAATATTTTATTTATACTGCGTAAAAATTACGAAAAATCGCGTGAATTTTACGGTGTATTGATTTTCTATACAACTGTCTGAGTCTTCAAAAAGTTACAAAGTTCTTCGCTTTTTAGTCTTATTCAAAAGATCTACGATCGTGGTGGAAGGAATTTGGAAATGTAGGATTCGTATATTTGGCAACACTGCCTCCTCTCTCATCCTCTTCTCGTGCTTTCCTTTCTCCTGGGCTGTACGCATTCCTCCCCAGTCTCCCCTATGTGCGTGGGACGATACACGCGAAGGTGTTGGTGTACCAACCAAAGAAGATGGCTGACTCGGTTAAATGTATTTATTTTTAAATAAATAGTCATAAAACTTGTACAAGATATACATTTTTTTTAAAAACGTAAGTACATACATATTAAAATATATTGTTACGTAAAATAAAGTAAAGATCTGTAGGTAAAAAATAAAGGAAAGACTAAAGTACCAACAAGTATCCACGGCAAAAAATTGGTAATTATTTTACGTATTTTGATTTGAGTAAGATACTTTAATAGTAAAATATTCGTGCAGAGTATGAATTTAATCTTAAACCTCTTAGTTAACATTTCGCCTGTAAATTGAGTTATGAGACTGGACATAGCGTTTGATATGGCAATACTGGAAATTTAATAGCGAAAAACTCGAAATGGCGAGAGTA
This sequence comes from Micrasema minimum, assembly GCA_022494985.1. Classification (NCBI taxonomy): domain Eukaryota; kingdom Metazoa; phylum Arthropoda; class Insecta; order Trichoptera; family Brachycentridae; genus Micrasema; species Micrasema minimum. The sequence goes on from JAGVSP010002638.1 coordinate 27,071, forward strand.
AAGGGGGCGATAGTTGAACATATCATACGCCTTCAATACAAGTTTCATAAATTATTAACAGTGTAGAACCCAAGGCAAAGAATTGTAATACAAACAGAAGTTGAAAAACAGTTAAATAAACAACGTTGAGCAGCGTCAGCACTATCAACACACTCAGCTGCAATCACAACCCCCCAACTCCCCTTCCCACGAATCATCTACGTCTGCAAGTAAAGAGAAGTACGGACGGACTTAATAAAGAGGTTATAAAACTGCAGTTGAATAATGAATATGTCAACATTAACAAAACTGTGATTATATTTATTTATTTATATTTTAATGTTATACACACAGTGCTATGTTTGGTACAAATTAACAAAGAATTTTCAAATTGAGGTAACATATAAAACATAACACCAATAACGAGGACAACACAATGTACAAGACAAATTTCTAAAGACGTGAAGTGAGCAAACAGTGGTTATGTAGAGGTACTCGGTCAATCTCCTGTGAACACTATTTTTCAAGTAGTTTCTAGAGGAATTTGGGACATTAAAAAGTGCAGGGTGACGAAATTTCATTGATTAAATCCAAATTAGGTTTATTAAAAAAATATTTGAATCTGAGGTCACCTTTCACTGCATCTACTAAGTTCTCCGCGGAAAGGGAAGACGGGGGAAAATCGTAATCTAATTAATATGGTGAATATTTTTCCCGCGCACCTGAAAACGGTTTGGAATTTTCTAGATTGTTCTACGCCATATTTTTTTACACTCTCTACCTATTTTAAAAGGACCCCGATTTAGGAGATAACCGAAATAACGTAACGAGTGCCCCACTCGCGGTATAGGGAGGTGTAATGAATTATGCAGATGAATGATTCAACCAGATTAATGTGAAGTGTAAAAAATATCGACTCGACGGAATATCGCTCGTGGAGAAGGGATTCGGAGTGTCGGATGTTAAAATGTGTGCAGATAATGGAGAAATTGGTAGGTGTGATTTAAAATACGCGTGTCATGTCGAAGTATCAATATGTGACTTTTTTTACACGCATACGTATTTTATCTACATATTTTTCAGTAAAACCACAATGTCGTACCAAAAATACTATACTGTACTATTTTAATTTGTCGAAAATGAACTGAGATACAACGTTATAGCTCACACTGATCGCTTAATTTCTATCCAAGGAACATATTTCTATCTCTTTCCTATGTCGGGATATTACAATTTTAAAAATCCAATTTCAACGAAACAGCACTTGAAAGTACACAAAAGTTGGCTTTTTGGGTAAGTACAGGTTAGTATTAATGCTGCGATTTATTTCATAATACCCGACAAAAATGTACTCTTTTTTCTCGTTTTAAAAATCGGGTTCGGGGGCCCGCCGCCCCACGACATTTTCCCCCCCCCCCCCATTTCC